>JAREIK010002067.1:101730-257070 GCA_029783825.1 Sapria himalayana | reverse complement strand
GTATATCCTAAATACTAAAGAATAAATCTCATTTTTTTTCATTTTTAATTTTTAATATTCAAATTAATTATCTATGGTTTATTTATATATAAATATTAATTACAAGATAATATGAGTTACACAAATATAATTTATATAAATTATTTTTTATCAAAAGAATATAGATAAACTTTTAAAAGAAACAAAAAATTTCAAACAAAATTCTTATATAGTAATATATTTTGCTTTGCTTCTGAATCATTTTAGGTTTTGTAATTATATTATAATTGATATCTATCTTATTAATAATAGATTATTAATTTATTATTTGATCATTATTAGAATATTTATCAATAAAATAATTTATATTGAATTTATATGATATATAAATATATTGATTATTATAACTAAATATTGAATTCACTTTTGAAAAAAATTTAAAAATTATTATATTTTCTAAGGTTATAACCTTTGAAAATGTCAAAAAATAATAAAAAATAATTTTTATTTTTTGTATTTTTTAAATAAAACCTTTAAACCACTAAATGCATACACAGTTAAATAAGTAAACTCTTAGACGCCTTAATGCCTAAATACAATAACCATTAAACCGATATATAATACATTATAAATAATAAATCATATTTTTATTTTTATTTATTATAATTTTAAATATTCATTTTAATTATTTATTAGTTTATTCTTATAGAAATATTTATTATAAAATAAATTATGATTGCGACAAATATAATTTATATAATTTATTTTTTTTGAAATAATATATATACGCATATAAAAGAAGTAAAAATTTAAAAATTTAAAATTATTATCTAGTAATATATTTTACTTTAATTTTGAATCAATTTGTGTTTTGTAAATATTTTTTAATTATTTTCTTTCTTTTTATTAATAGTTTATTAATTTGATTTTTGATCATTATTATAATATCTATAAATAAAATTGTTTATATTGAATTTATATTATATATAATTATTAATATTATTATAACTAAAATATTATATTTACATTTAAAAAAATTTTAAATATTATTATATTTTCAAAGGATATAACCTATGAAAATGAGAAAAAATTATAAAATATATTTTATTATTTTATTGTTTAAATAAAACCTATAAACCACTAAATGCCTAAAAACATAAATCGCTAAATTTTGAAATGACAAAATATCTAAATACTTAAACCATTAAACTGGTATTCATTAATAATAAATCATAAATTTCATTTTAATCTTTATTCAGTATAATTTAGAATTTTTATTTAAAATATTTATCAGTTTATTTTTATAAAAATATTAATTACAAATTAAATTTATAGTGAGACAGATATAATTAAAATTAAACTGGTATATGCAAAATTATAATTAATAAATCTCATTTTTTTTCATTATAATTTTAAATATTCATTTTAATTATTTATTTGTATATTTTTATATAAATATAAATTAAAAAATAAATTATGATTTTGACAAATATAATTTATGTATATTATTTTTAATCAAAAAAATATAGATAAACTTTTTAAAATAAAAAATAAATTACAAATCAAAAAATTATTATATAGTAAAATATTTTAGTTTGCTTATGAAACATTTTATGTTTTGTAATTAAATTTTAATTGATATCTATCTTATTAATAATAGATTATTAATTTATTTTTTGATCATTATTAGAATATTAATCAATAAAATTTATTATATTGAATTTACATGATATATAAATATGATGATTATTATAACTAAATATTGTAATCACTTTTAAAAAAAATTGAAAAATTATTATATTTTCAAATGTTATCCCCTTAAAAAATGAGAAAAAAATAATAAAAATAAATTTTATGTTATTTCATTTTTTAAATAAAATGTATAGATCATTAAATGCTTACTTACTTAAATCAGTAAGCTCACAAATCTCGAAACCCCTAAATACATAAACCTTTTAACAGTAATATACTACTTAATAAATAATAAATTTCATTTTTATTTCTATTTATTATAAATTTAAATATTAATTTTAATTATTTATAGTTTAATTTTTAAAAAATTTAATTACAAAATAAATTTCGAGTGAGAGAGATAATATTTAAATAATTTATTTTTAATCATAAAAAAATATAAGCTTATAAAAAGATGGACAAATTTAAAAATTAAATATTATTGTTTAGTAATATATTTTTATTTGATTTTTAATCATTTTGTGTATTGAAATTTATTTTAATTAATATTTATATTATTAATAATAGTTTATTAATTTAATTTTTGATCATTATTATAATATCTGTCATTAAAATTATTTATATTGAATTTATATGATATATAATTAGTAAGATTAATATAAGTATACATTGTATTCACATTTCAAAAAATTTTAAAAATTATTTTATTTTCAAAGATTATAATCTTTGAAAATCAGAAAAAATCAAAAAAAGTATTTTAAATTTTTATTATATAAATAAAACCTATAAACCAATAAATGCATAAAAACAAAAATTACTAAACACCTAAACGACAAAACTCCTAAATAATCAAACCATTAAACCGGTATACCATATATAATAAATCATAAATCTCATTTTAATTTGTATTCATTATAATTTTAAATATTCATTTTAATTATTTATTAGTTTATTTTTTATAGAAATATCAATCACAGAAAAAATAATGAGTGA
Organism: Sapria himalayana; assembly: GCA_029783825.1. Classification (NCBI taxonomy): domain Eukaryota; kingdom Viridiplantae; phylum Streptophyta; class Magnoliopsida; order Malpighiales; family Rafflesiaceae; genus Sapria; species Sapria himalayana. The sequence continues at coordinate 254,406 of JAREIK010002067.1, read as the reverse complement.
GACAAATATAATTTTAATAATTTATTTTTAATCTAAAAAAATAAGCTTATATAAAGAAGTAAAAATTTAAAAACAAAAAATTATTATTTAGTAATATATTTTACATTGATTTTGAATCATTATATATAGGTTTTGCAATTATATTTTAATTGCGATCAATCTTATTAAAAATAGTTTATTAATTTATTATTTGATCATTTTTATAATATCGAACAATAAAATTACTTATATTCAATTAAAATGTCTTATAATTTTTAAGTTATTATAACTAAATATTATATTTACATTTGAAAAAAAATTAAAAATTATTATATTTTCAAAGGTTATAACCTTCAAAAATGATAAAAAATCACAAAAATAATTTTTTATAATTTTATTATTTAAATAAAACTTATAAACCACTAAATGCCTAACATTTAAATATCTAGACTCCTAAACTCCAAAACCCCCTAAATACTTAAACCATTAAACCTATCTAACCTAAATAATAAATAATATATCTCATTTTTATTTGTATTCATTATAATTTTAAAAATTCATTTTAATTATTTTTTAGTTTATTTTTATAGAAATATTAATTACAAAATAAATAATGAGTGAGACAGATATAATTTAAATAATTTTTTTTCATGAAAAAAAAATAAGCTTATCATAATAAACAAAATTTCAAAAATTTAATGTTTTATTTAGTAATATAATTTACTTTAATTTTGAATTATTTTGGGTTCTGCAAATATATTTTAATTAATATCTATCTTATTAATAATAGTTTATTAATTTATGTTTTGATCATTTTTATAATCTATATTAATACATTTTTTTTACATTGAATCTACAACAAATATAATTATTAATATTATTATAACTACGTATTGTATTCATATTTTATAACTATTAAAAAATTATTCTATTTTTAAAGGTTATAACATTTGAAAATCACTAAAATTCATAAAAATAAATTTTTTATTATTTCATTGATTAAATAAAACCTATAAACACCTAAATGTGTAAACATATAAATCAATAATCTTTTTAACCCCAAAACTACAAAAAAAAAACTTAAACAATTAAATAGTTATACTCTAAATAATAAATCATAAATCTCATTTTTATTAGTATACATTATAATTTTAAATATACATTTTAATTATTTATTAGTTTAATTTTATAGAAATATAAATTAAAAAATAAATTATTAGTGAGACAAATATAATTTAAATAATTTATTTTTAATTAAAAAATATATAGGCTTATAAATGGATACAAAATTTAAAAATTAAAATTAATATTTTGTAAAATATTTCACTTAAATTTTGAGTCATTTTAGGTTTTGCAAATATATTTTAAACAATATTTATCTTATTAATAATTGGTTATTACTTTTTTATAATCATTATTATAATAAATATCAATAAAATAGTTTATAATGAATTTATATGATATATAATTATGATTATTGTTATAACTTTCTTTTTGTATTCACTCTTGAAAAAAAAATTTAAAATTTATTATATTTTCAAAGGTTATAACATTCAAAAATGAGAAAAAATAACAAAAATTAATTTTTTGGTATTTTATATTTTATATAAAACCTATAAACCACTAATGATTAAATACTAAAATGACTAAACTCCTAAACCCTAAGCCCATAAATACTTAAAACATTTAATTGTTATAGTCTAAATAATAAATTATAAATCGCAGTTTTATTAGTTTTCATTATAAGTTTAATAATTATTTTAATTATTTATCAGTTTATTTTTATAGAATTATTAATTACAAAATAAATTATTAGTGCGACATATATAATTTAAATAATTTATTTTTTATCAAGAAAAATGCTCATAAAAAAGTCAAAATTTTAAAAATAAAAAATTTTTATTTAATAATATATCTTATTTTGATTTTAAATCATTTTAGATTCTACAATTATATTTTAATTTATATCATTCTTATATATACATGTTTATTAATATATTTATTGATCATTATTATTATATCTATCAATAAAATTATTTATAGTGAGTTTACATTAAATATAATTACTGAGATTATTATAACTAAATATTATATTCACATTTAAAAAAAATTAAAAATTATTATATTTTCAAATGTTAGAACCTTCAAAAATTAAAAAAAATCAAAAAATTAAATTTTTTGTTTTTTCAATTTTTGAAAAAAACTATAAATCATTAAAGGTCTAAACAATTAAATCACTAAACTCCTAAACCACAAAACACCTAAATACTTTAACCATTAAACCTGTATATACTAAATAATAAATAATAAATCTAAATTTTATTTGTCTTCATTATAATTTTAAATATTCATTTTAATTTTTTAGTAGTTTATTATTATAGAATTATAAATTATAAAATAAATTATGAGTAAGAAAAATATAATTTAAATAATTTATTTTAAAAAAAAATAATATAAAGTTATAAAAAAAGCAAAACATTAAAAAAAATTATTATTTAGTAATATATTTTACTTTGATTTGAATAAATTTAGATTTTGCAAATACTTTTTAAATAACTATTTTATTAATATTAGGTTATTAATTTATTTTTTTGATCATAATTATAATTTCTAGCAAAATAATTATTTATATTGAATTTAAATGAATTATAAAGATTTTTATAAATAAATATTATATTTACATTTGAAAAAAAATTAAAAATTATTATATTTTTAAAGGATATAATCTTCAAAAATTAAAAAAAATAACAAAAATAATTTTTTTCCTATATCATTGTTTAAATAAAAATTATAAACCACTAAATGCCTAAACACTTAAACATCTAAACTCCTAAACACAAAAGCCCCTAAATACTCAAACCATTAAACTCGTAAACCTTAAATATAATTTAAATAATTCATTAAAATATTAATTACAAAATAAATTATGAGTGATACAAATATAATTTAAATAATTTATTTTTCATAAAAAAAATATATAAGCTTATAAAAAGAAGCAAAAACTAAAAAACAAAAATTATTATTTAGTAATAAATTTTACTTGGATTTTGAATTATTTTAGGTTTTTCAATTATATTTTAATTTATATCCTTCATAATAAAAATAACATATAAATTTATTTTTTGTTAATTGATATCATATCTATGAATATAATTGTTTATATTTAGTTTATATTATATATAATTTTAATGTAACTTATTACTAAATATTATATTCACCATTGAAAATAAGAAAAAATATAAAAAATAATTTTTTCTTTATTTCATTGTTTAAACAAAACCTATAAACCACTAAATGCCTAAAAACATAAATCGCTAAAGTCCTTAACGACAAAACCTCTAAATACTTAAAATATTAAACTATTATACATTAATAATAATTCATAAATCTCATTTTAATTTTTATTCAGTATTATTTTAAATTTTTATTTTAATTATTTATCAGTTTATTTTTTAATTAAATATTAATAACAAAATAAATTATTTGTGAGATAAATATAATTCAAATTAAACCGGTATACCCTAAATAATAAAGAATAAATCTCATTTTTTTCATTATAATTTTAAATATTCAATTTAATTATTTATTTGTTTATTTTTATATAAATATTAATTAAAAAATAAATTATGAGTTAGACAAATATAATTTATATAAATTATTTTTCATCAAAATAAATATAGATAAACTTATTAAAAGAAAAAAAAATTAAAAAGCAAAAAATTATTATATAGTAATATAATTTGCTTTGCTTCTGAATCATTATAGGTGTTGTAATTATATTTTAATTGATATCTATCTTATTAATAATAGATTCTTAATTTATTTTTTGAAAATTATTAGAATATTTATTAATAAAATTGTTTATATTGAATTTATATGATATATAAATAAAATGATTATTATAACCAAATATTGAATTCACATTTGAAAACAATTTAAAAATTATTATATTTTCAAAGGTTATAACCTTTGAAAATATCAAAAAATAATAAAAATAAATATTTTGTTATTTTAATTTTTAAATAAAACCTCTAAATCACTAAATGTATACACAGTTAAATCTGTAAAGTCTTTAAGCCCGTAATGCATAAATACATAAAACATTAAACTGCTATATACTACCTAATAATTAAGAAATCTAATTTTTATTTCAATTTTTTTTAATTTTAAATATTCATTTTAATTATTTATTATTATTTTTTATATAAATTTTTATTACAAAATAAATTATGAGTGCGACAAATATAATTTAAATAATTTATTTTTAATAAAAAAAATATATACGCTTATAAAAGAAGTAATAATTTAAAAAGTAAAAATTATTATCTAATAATATTTTTTACATTAATTTTGAATCAATTTGGGTTTTGTAAATATTTTTTTAATTAATATCTATCTTATTTTAGTAGTTTATTAATTTAATTTTTGATCATTATTATAATATCAATCAATAAAATTATTTATATTGAATTTATATGATATATATTTATTAAAATTATTATTACTAAATATTGTATTCACATTTCAAAAAAATTTAAATATTATTATATTTTCAAAGGTTATAACCTATGAAAATGACAAAAAATTACAAATTATTTTTTGTAATTTTATTGTTTAAATAAAACCTATAAACCACTAAATGCCTTATAACATGAATCTCTAAACACCTATACAGCAAAACCTTTAAATACTTAAACTATTAAATTGGTATACATTAATAATAAATCATAAATTTCATTTTAATAAATTTTTATTTTTAAAATTTTGCCTTTTTTTAGAAGCATATATATTTTTTAAAAAAATAATAAATTATTTAAAATAGATCTATCTCACTAATAATTTCTATAAAAATAAGCTGATAAATAATTAAAATAAAAATTTAAAATTACACTTAATAAAAATTAAAATGAGATTTATGATTTATTATTAATGTATACCAATTTAATAGTTTAAGTATTTAGAAGTTTTATCATTTATGAGTTTAGAAAATTATGTTTTTAGGCATTTAGTGGTATATAGGTTTTATTTAAATAATAAAATAACAAAAAAAAATTTGTAATTTTTTGTCATTTTCATAGGTTATAAACTTTGAGAATATAATAATATTTAAAATTTTTTCAAATGTGAATACCATATTTAGTTATAATAATTTTAATAATTATATATCATATAAATTCAATATAAACAATTTTATTGATAGATATTATAATAATGATCAAAAATTAAATTAATAAATTATTAATAATAAGATAGATATTAATTAAAAAATATTTAGAAAACCCAAATTGATTCAAAATTAAACTAAAAAATTTTACTGGATAATAATTTTTAATTTTTAAAAATCTACTTCATTTATAAGAGTATATATATTTTTTGATTAAAAATAAATTATTTAAATTATATTTGTCGCACTCACAATTTATTTTGTAATAAATATTTATATAAAATAAACTTATAAATATTTAAAATGAATATTAAAAATAATAATAAATTAAAATAAAAATTAGATTTATTAATTATTAAGTAGTATATAGCAGCTTAATGGTTTATGTATTTAGGCATTACGTGCCTTAGTAGTTTACTGATTTTACTGTGTATGCATTTAGTGGTTTATAAGTTTTATTTAAAAATTAAAATAAGAAAATATTTATTTTTATTATTTTTTGATATTTTCAAAGGTTAAAACCTTTGAAAATATAATAATTTTTAAATTTTTTTCAAATGTGAATTCGATATTTAGTTATAATAATAATTATATTTATATATCATATAAATTCAATATAAACATTATTATTGATAAATATTCTAAAAATGTTCAAAAAATAAATTAATAATCTATTATTAATATGATAGCTATCAATTAAAATATAATAAAAAAATCTAAAATGATTCAGAAGAATTCAAATTATATTACTATATAATAATTTATTATTTTAAAATTTTTTTTTCTTTTAAAAAGTTTATCCATATTTTTTTGATCGAAATTAATTTATATAAATTATATTTGTCTAACTCATAATTTATTTCTTAATTAATATTTATATAAAAATAAACAAATAAATAATTAAAATGAATATTTAAAATTATAATGAAAAAAAATGAGATTTATTATATATTATTTAGGGTATACTGGTTTAATTTAAATTATATATGTGTCACTAATAATTTATTTTGTAATTAATATTTCTTTAAAAATAAACTGATAAATAATTAAAATAAAAAATTAAAATTATACTGGATAAAATTAAAATGAGATTTATGAATTATTATTAATGTATACCAGTTCATTATTTTAAGTATTTAAGGTTTTTTCGTTTATGACTTTAGCGATTTATGTATTTAGGCATTTAGTTGTTTATAGATTTTATTTAAATAATTAAATAACAAAAGAATAATTATTGAAATTTTTTCACATTTTCAAAGGTTATAACCTTTGAAAATATAATTATTTTAAAATTTTTTAAAAATGTAACTACAATATTTAGTAATAATAATCATTATAATTATATATAATATAAACTAAATATAAACAATTTTATTCATAGATATGATATCAATTATCAAAAAATAAATTAATATGCTATTATTAATATGATAGATATAAATTAAAATATAATTGTAAAACCTAAAAATATTCAAAATCCAAGTAAAATTAATTACTAAATAATAATTTTTTTTTGTTTTTTCTTCTTTTTATAAGCTTTTATTATTTTTGATGAAAAATATATTATTTAAATTATATTTGTATCAGTCATAATTTATTTTGTAATTAATATTTTAATAACTTATTTAAATTATATTTAAGGTTTAGGAGTTTAAAGGTTTAAGTATTTATGGGCTTTTGTGTTTAGGAGTTTAGAGGTTTAAGTGTTTAGGCATTTAGTGGTTTATAAGTTTTATTTTAACAATGATATAACAAAAAATTTATTTTTATTATTTTTTTTTAATTTTTGAAGGTTATAACCTTTGAAAATATATTAATTTGTAAATTCTTTTAAAATGTAAATATAATATTTAGTTATAATAATCTTAATAATTATAAGTCATTTAAATTCAATATAAATATTTACATTGATATATATTATAATAATGATCAAAAAAATTTAAGAAACTATTATTAATAAGATAGATATTATTTAAAATATATATGCAAAATCTAAATTTATTCAAAATCAAATTAAAATATATTACTTAATAATAATATTTTTAATGTTTTACTTTTTTATAACATTATATTTTTGTTATTATAAATAAATTATTTAAATTAATTTGTCTTACTCATAATTTATTTTGTAATTTATAATTCTATAATAATAAACTAATAAATAATTAAAATAATTTTTTAAAATTATAATGAATACAAATAAAATTGAGATTTATTATTTATTATTGAGGATATACCAGTTTAATGGTTTAAGCAATTAGGTTTTTTTTGGATTAGGGGATTAGTGATTTAATTGTTTAGACCTTTAGTGATTTATAATTTTTATTTAAAGATAGAAAAAACGAAAAATTTAATTTTTTGATTTTTTTAATTTTTGAAGGTTATAACCTATGAAAATATAATTATTTTTATTTTTTTAAAATGTGAATATAATATTTAGTTATAATAATCTTAATAATTATATATAATGTAAACTCAATATAAATAATTTTATTGATAAATATTTTAATAATGATAAATAAATAAATTAATAAATGAGTATTAATAAGAATGATATAAATTAAAATATAATTGTAAAATCTAAAATGATTCAAACTCAAAATAAGCTATATTACTAAATAATAATTATTTATTTTTAAAAATTTGCATTTTTTTAATAGCATTTTTTTAATGAAAAATAAAATATTAAAACTATATATGTCGCACTAATAATTTATTTTGTAATTAATATTTTTATAAAAATAAACTGATAAATAATTAAAATGAATATTTAAAATTATAATGAATACTAATAAAACTGAGATTTATGATTTATTATTTTGAATATACTAAATTAATTTTTTAAGTATTTATGGGCTTCAGGGTTTAGGAGTTTAGTCATTTTAGTATTTAGTCATTTAGTGGTTTATAGGTTTTATATAAGAAATAAAATAACAAAAAAATTATTTTTGTTATTTTTCTCATTTTTTAAGGTTATAACCTTTGAAAATATAATAATTTTTAACTTTTTTTTGACAAGTGAATACAATATGAAGTTATAATAATCATAATAATTATATATCATATAAATTCAATATAAACTATTTTATTGATATTTATTATAATAATGATCATAAAAAAGTAATAACTTATTATTAATAAGATAAATATTGTTTAAAATATATTTGCAAAATCTAAAATGACTCAAAATCAAAGTGAAATTTTTTACTAAATATTAATTTTAAATTTTTAAATTTTTGTATCCATTTATAAGCCTATATAGTTTTTGATGAAAAATAAAATATTTAAATTATATTTGTCTCACTAATAATTTTTTTTATAATTTATATTTCTATAAAATTAAACTAATAAATAATTAAAATTTATATTAAAAATTATAATGAATACTAAAAAAGTGAGATTTATGATTTATTATGTAGGGTATAACTATTTAATTGTTTATGTTTTTTGTGGTTTTGGGGTTAAGGAGTTTATTGATTTATATGTTTACACATTTTAGTGTTTATAGGTTTTATTTAATCAATGAAATAACAAAAAATTTATTTTTATGAATTTTCGTGATTGCCAAAGGTTAAAACCTTTAAAAATATTATAATTTTTAAATATTTCTAAAATATGAATACAATACTTAGTTATAATAATCTTAATAATTATATTTGTTGTAGTTTCAAAATAAAAAATTGTATTAATATATATTATAATAATGATCAAAAAATAAATTAATAAACTATTATTAATAAGATAGATATTTATTAAAATATATTTGTAGAATCAAATATAATTCAAAATCAAAGTAAATTATATTACTTAATAAAATTTTATTTTTTTGAAATTTTGTTTATTTTTATAAGCTTATATTTTTTTTCATTAAAAATAATTTATTTAAATTATATCTGTCTCACTCATTATTTAATTTGTAAATAATATTTCTATAAAAATAAACTAAAAAATAATTAAAATGAATATTTACAAATATAATAAATACAAATAAAAATGAGATTTATTATTTATTTTTTAGGTTAAATAGGTTTAATGGTTTAAGTATTTTGGGGGTTTTGGGGTTTAGGAGTCTATAGATTTAAATGTTTAGTCATTAAGTGGTTTATAAGTTTTATTTAAATAATAAAATAAAAAAAATTATTTTTGTTATTTTTTATCATTTTTGAAGGTTATAACCTTTGAAAATATAATAAATTTTAATTTATTTTCAAATGTAAATATAATATTTAGTTATAATAACTTAATAATTATAAGACATTTTAATTGAATATAAGTAAATTTATTGTTCGATATTATAAAAATGATCAAATAATAAATTAATTAACTATTATTAAAAAGATTGATCGCAATTAAAATATAATTGCAAAACCTATATATAATGATTCAAAATTTATGTAAAATATATTACTAAATAATAATTTTTTGTTTTTAAATTTTTACATCTTTATATAACTTATTTTTTTTTGATTAAAAATAAAATTATTAAAATTATATTTGTCTCACTCATTATTTATTTTGTGATTGATATTTCTATAAAAAATAAACTAATAAATAATTAAAATGAATATTTAAAATCATAATGAATACAAATTAAATGAGATTTTTGATTTATTATATATGGTATGCCGGTTTAATGGTTTGATTATTTAGTGGTTTATAGGTTTTATTTATATAATAAAATTTTAAAATTCTATTTTTGAATTTTTTTGATTTTCAAAGGTTTTAACCTTTGAAAATTAAATAATATTTAAAATTTTTTGAAATGTGATTACCATGTATAATTATATTAATGATACTAATTATATATCATATAAATTCAATATAAATAATTTTAATGATAGATATTATAATAATGATCAAAAATTAAATTAATAAACTATTATTAATACTATTAATCTTAATTAAATATATTTAAATAACATAAAATGATAAAAAATCAAATCAAAATATATTACTAAATAATAATATTTAATTTTTAAAATTTTCCTTCTTTTTATAAACTTATATTTTTTTTATTAAAATAAATTATTTAAATAATATCTGTCTGACTCGAAATTTATTTCGTAATTAATTTTTCTAAAAAATTAAACTATATATAATTAAAATTAATATTTAAAATTATAATAAATAGAAATAAAAATGAGATTTATTATTTATTAAGTAGTATATAGCTGTTAAAAGCTTTATGTATTTAGGTGTTTAGGGATTTATGAGGTTACTGATTTAAGTATGTAAGCATTTATTGATCTATAGTTTTTATTTAAAAAATGAAATAACAAAAAATTTATTTTTTTTTTATTTTTTTACATTTTCAAAGGTTATCACCTTTGAAAATATAATAATTTTAAAATTTTTTTCAAAAGTGAATACAATATTTAGTAATAATAATCACTATATTTATATTTCATATAAATTCAATATAATCATTTTCATTGATAAATATTCTAATAATGATGAAAATATAAATTAATAATCTATTATTAATAAGATAGATATCAATTAAAATATATTTACAAAACCTAAAATGATTCATAAGCAAAGTAAAATATCTTACTATATAATAATTTTTTGTTTTGAAATTTGTTTTTCTTTTCAAAAGTTTATCTATATTATTTTGATGAAAAATTATTTATATAAATTTTATTTATGTAGCTCATGCTTTATTTTGTAATTAATATTTATATTAAAATAAACAAATAAATAATAAAATTTGAATATTTAAAATTAAAATGAAAAAAAATGAGATTTATTCTTTATTATATAGGATATACCGCTTTAATTTAAATTAGATTAGTCTCACTAATAATTTATTTTGTAATTAATATTTCTATAAAAATAAATTGATAATTAATTAAAATTATACTAAATAATTAAAATAATTTATTTTGTTTCTCTCTCAATTATAGAATGATTGCTAAAGCTTTAACCAAAATAATAGGAGCTTTTACTTTATCTCTATTATGTCTCATCATATTTGATGTTGAATCACTGGGCTATCAAAGGTAATTTGACTCATGCACGCTAACAGACTAAACCAAAGTTGTACTCCTATGTGTTGAAATAGCTAGTTGTTGAGGATGCTATTTATATTGATTATTGTAATTTCTTCTAAAATATCTCTCATGCACACACTGAAAGCAATTTTTTTAAAACATAGTTCACCTCTAAAAAAATAATGACCTTGTAGGCTATTAGAACAAACTAGCCTGAGGGTGGTTTGAAAAGGGCAAGAAGTTTGCGCTCTCTTTCAATCAAGAATCAAAAAATTTATTTTATTGGCATATCTAAGCCTTTTTTTTATATCCTCATGGATATGAAAAGTATCATTTCTTTCTTTTTATATTAAATGAGTTATGTATACAAGCTCATAATACCCAAAAAGGTGTAAATTGGCATGTCTAAGCCTCTTTTTTATATCCTCATGGATATGAAAAGTATCATTTCTTTCTTTTTATATTAAATGAGTTATGTATACAAGCTCATAATACCCAAAAAGGCGTAAATGAATCATATTCAAATGTATAAAAGGTTTTAATCATTGCTCAAAATATTAGTCTTGCATATTGACACTTGAGGTCACAAATCAAAGGAAAAAGCCATAGTGATATTTCCAATCCCAAGAATTTTAGCTAGAGAAAGTTATAAAGAGTAGTACTCGAGCTTTAACTATATCTAGGGTCATGACTTTTACACTTGAGGAATGTCCAAAGTTACAATCATTCATAGTGCAATGACTTTGCAAAATAAAGATAAAATGCACAAGCTATGGTCATAACCAATACTGTTACCCAGTATTATAGTGATTAAATATATATTCATGATCATTCTTAGTGCCATAACAATATGTTCAGCAGAGAGAAACAAGTTATGGCATATTCTGATCGATATGATTTTGTGTTCTAGATATAAAATATACAATCATGACCATTGCTAATGCTACAATAATCTAAAGCAAGAAAGAGACTGAATCCATAACTCATCCCTTGAGTCATGACTTTGTGTTACATATACAAAAAGATAAATCTATGACACTGCTAAACGTTGTGAATTTCAATTTAAATTTAACACTTAGTCATTTGATTATAAAAGTGCAAAACATGAGATTTAGGATTTAGGTTTTATGGGTTGGGGTTATAGTTTATGGTTTAAGGTTTAGGATTTAAAGTTTAGGGTGTATGGTTTTTTTTTGTTTTTTTTTTGGAAAATATACACTTTATTTATCATTTAGGCACACAACTTACAAGAGACTAAAAAGCTGAATAATCTAGGCCAGCCCACCAAATCCTATGCATCTTAATGATTCTATGCATAAAATACATAAAAAAACATAATGCCTAATAATTCGAAGCGTACGAATACAACTAAAATCACCTGGCATTCCTGGACTTCAGAGTTGGCATTGTGTCATTATGCGAACTGCATCCTTTCCATTCGGATTTGTCCAAGCCTTTTGGAGGTACCTGAATGATGCACCATATTAAAACTATGCAAATATAAGATTGTGCATGTCTGTGACATTCAACATCAAGCATTTGCTTATGTCATTCTTATGCAATGGAATACATGTAAAACTGAATACCCATAAATCCACAAGTCCATATCTATGGCACTTTGTCGTTTCATTATCACCCTGAATTCCACATTCTGTTGCTCAAATGATCCTCAAAAGAGTATCTCTTGGGTTAGAATGCTTCCTCCTCGACCTCCAAGAAGTGGCTGTATGTTGCACCGACAAAATATCTAAAAATATGCATGCATCGATGTGCATGTGTGATGAGGTCCATCTCATAGTCTAATTATCTATGCATACAACCAACCTAGAATACATGTAAAATTACAAAATGCTATAAAGATGGGTCTTCTGCTCCCAGGAGTGTTGCATCGCTTAATGTGTATTTACAAAATGTATTAGTGGGCCCCACTTAGAGATAATCATGGGTCCAGTTGCCCTCATTGCATGCTACATAGAGAACAGACAATATAATGTGTGTGAGTATGTCATGATCTGTCTATACAAGTAATGGTGCATATAAAGTCCAAAACACAAATAGACTTCAAACATAAACTATGAGTTTTAATCTTTCTCTCCCGTGTGGCTGGTATGGAAACCATTGCTTACTGGTCCTTCTTGGTGATGCTTTAGATTTTTCCGGCTCTCCAATTAATCATGGATTACCCGTTACTCTTGTTGGGCGAAGGTTGGGTGGCCCTCTATGTTGCTTGATACGGCTAGTGGGACCCACTACGAGCTACTTTTGGGTTTACTCTCGACCACTTTGCCGGTCTCGTCAGTTGTTTGAATGTTATCATCTTGGTTTGCTAGTGTGGCCCTCTACAAGATGGTGGTTCATACTTCTAGCTGCTTCTAGGACTTGTTGTCCCCTCTAAAAGCTACACCTAAATGGACAATAATATGTACACGTGTGTACTGTGGTCCGTCGCTATCTGTGTGTGGTGCAGCAATATCATGGTTTAGGAGTTATGTAATTTAAGTATTTAGGTATTTTGTGGGTTATACGTTTTATTTAAATAATTAAATAACAAAAAAATTATTTTATGTGATATTTTCCCATTTTCAAGGTTAACCATTGAAAATATAATAATAATTAATTTTTTTTCAAAGGTTAATACAATATTTAATTATTATAATCATACAAATTAAATATCATGTAAATTCAATATAAATAATTTTATTGATCGATATTATAATACTGTTCATAAAATAGATTAATAAACTATTATTAATAAGATAGATATTAATTAAAATATCTTTTCAAAACCTAAAATTATTCAAAAACAAAGTAAAATATATTACTAAATAATAATTTTTTATTTTTTAAATTTTTGATTCTTTTTATAATCTTATAAATTTTTTTGATGATGATAAATTATTTAAATTATATTTGTCTCATTCATAATTTTATTTTGTAATTAATATTTCTATAAAAATAAACTAATAAATAATTAAAATGAATATTTAAATTATAATGAATACAAATAAAAATGATTTTTATGATTAATTATTTTGGGTATACCGGTTTAATGGTTTAAGTATTTAAGAGTTTAATAGTTTAGTGATTTAAGTTTTTTGGCATTTAGTAGGTTATATGTTTTATTTAAATAATGAAATAACAAAAAAATTATTTTTCAATTTTTTTATCATTTTTGAAGGTTATAAACTTTATAAATATAATAATTTTTAAATTTTTTTCAAATGTGAATACAATATTTAAATATAATAAACTTAATAATTATATATCATGTAAATTAAAAATAAACAATTTTATTGATAGATATTAATAAACTAAATATAAATATAAATAAAATAATGATCAAAAAATAAATTAATAAACTATTATTTATTGATTAATATTTATATATTATTTATAAATACTTAAACCTTAAAAGATGGTTTAAATGTTTAAGTATTTAAGGGTTTTGGGATTTAGGAGTTTAATGATTTAAGCGTTTAGGCATTTAGTAGTTTATAGGTTTTATATAAACAATAAAATAACAAAAAATTTATTTTTGTGATTATCTCATTTTCAAAGATGATACCCTTTAAAAAAATAATAATTTTTAAATTATTTTCAAATATAAATATAATATTTAGTTATAATAATCTTTATAATTATATACCATGTAAATTCAATACAAACAATTTCATTGATAAATATTTTAATAATGATGAAAAAATAAATAAATATTCTATTATTAATAAGATAGATATCAATTAAAATATAATGTCAAAACCTAAAATGATTCAGAAGCAAAGAAAAATATATTACTATATAATAATTTTTTGTTTTGAAAAATTTTTTTTTAAATGTTTATCAATAATTTTTTTATGAAAAATAATTTATATAAATTTTTTGTGTCTAGCTCAATTTATTTTTTAATTAATCTTTATAAATAAATAAAAAAATAAATAATTAAAATGAATATTTAAAATTATAATGAAAAAAATTGAGATTTATTATTTATTATTTAGGGTTACTATTTTAATTTAAATTAGATTTGTCTCACAAATAATTTATTTTGTATTTAATATTTCTATAAAAATAAACTGATAAATAATTAAAATAAAAATTTGAAATTATACTGAATAAAATTTAAAATGAGATTTATTATTTATTATAAATCCATACCAGTTTAACGGAATAAGTATTTAGAGGTTTTGTTTTTTAGAAGTTTAGCAATTTATGTTTTTAGGCTTTTAGTGGTTTATAGGTTTTATTTAAAAAATAAAATAACAAAAATTTTTTATAATTTGTTATCATTTTCATAGGGTATGACCTTTGAAAATATAATAATATTTGCAATTTTTTAAAATGTGAATATAATTTTTAGTTATAATAATATTAATAATTATATATCATATAAATTCAATATAAATAATTTTATTGATAGAAATATAATTATGATCAAAAATTAAATTAATAAACTATAAATAAAAACATAGATATTAATTAAAAAATATTTACAAAACGCAAATTGATTCAAAATTAAAGTAAAATATATTATTGGATAATAATTTTTAAAATTTAAATTTATACTTCTTTTATAAGCATCTATTTTTTTTATTAAAAAGAAATTAATTAAATTATATTTCCGCACTATTTATTTATTTTGTAATAAACTTTTTTATAAAAATAAACTAATAAATAATTAAAATGAATATTTAAAATTATAATAAATAGAAAAAAAAATTAGATTTATTAATAATTAAGTAGTATATAGCAGCTTAATGGTTTATGTATTTAAGCATTACGTGGTTTAGGAGTTTACAGATTAAACTGTGTATGAATTTAGTGTTTTATAGTTTTTATTTAAAAAAAAAAATATTTTTATTATTTTTTGATATTTTAAAAGGTTATAACCTTTGAAAATATAATAATATTTAAATTTTTTTTGAAAAGTGAATAAATATTTATTTATAATAATCATAATAATTATATATCATATAAATTCAATATAAACTAATTTATTGATAGATATTCTAATAATTATCAAAAAATAAATTACAAATCTATTATGAATAAGATTGATTTTACTTAAAATATAATATCAAAACCTAAAATGATTCAAAAGCAAAGCAAAATATATTACTTAATAATAATTATTTGTTTTTAAATTTTTATTCTTTTTATAAGCTTATCTATTTTTTGATGAAAAATAATTTTTATAAATTATATTTTTTACTCATAATTTTTTTTATAATTAATATGTATATATAAATAAAAAACTAAATAAACAAAAAGAATTTTTTAAATTATATTGAAAACAAATAAAAAATGAGATTTATTAATTATTATTTAGGGTATACACGTTTAAACAATTGTCTATATAGGGTTATCGGGATTTTGTAGCGTATTGATTTAAGTGTTTAAGCATTTAGTGATTTATAGGTTTTATTTAAACAATGAAATAATAAAAAAAATATTTTTTTTTGTTTTTTCACATGTTCAAAGGTTATAAACTTTGAAAATATAATAATTTTAAATTTTTTTTCAAAAGTGAATACAATATTTAGTAATAATAATTATTAAATTTATATATCATATAAATTAAATATAAATATTTTTATTGATAAATATTATAATAATGATCAAAAAATAAATTAATAATCTTTTATGAATAAGTTAGATAATAATTAAAATATAATTACAAAACCTAAATTGATTCATAAACAAAGTAAAATATATTACTATATAATAATTTTTTGTTTTTAATTTTTTTATTCTTTTAATAGGTTTATCTATATTTTTTTGTTTAATCATAATTTATATAAATTATATTTGTCTAATTTATAATTCATTTTTTAATTAAAGTTTATATAAAAAATAAACAAATAAATAATTAAAATGAATATTTAAAATTATAATAAAAAAATAATAAAAATGAGATTTATTATTTATTATTTAGGATATACATGTTTAAAAAATTTATCTATTTAGCATTTTCGAGATTTAGAAGTTATTGATTTAAGTATTTAGTAATTTAATGGTTTATGCCTTTTATTTAAATAATTAAATAACAAAAAAATTATTTTTGATATTTTTTCAAATTTTCAAATGCCATAACATTTGAAAATATAATAATTTTTAAATTTTTTACAAATGTGAATACAATATTTAGTAATAATAATAATTATCACTATATATAATATAAACTAAATATAAACAATTTTATTGATAATATTATATCAATTATCAAAAAATAAATTAATAAACTATTATTAATATGAAAGATATAAATTAAAATATAATTAAAACACCTAAAATGATTCAAAATCAAATTAAATTTATTACTAAATAATACTTTTTGTTTTTTAGTTTTTGCCTCATTTAATGAGATAATATATTTTTTGATAAAAAAATTATTATTTAAATTATATTTGTATCACTCATAATTTATTTTGTAATTAATATTTCTATAAATTATTTAAATTATATTTAAGGTTTACGAGTTTAAAGGTTTAGATATTTAGGGGCTCCGTGGTTTAGGAGTTTAGATATTTATGTATTTAGGCATTTAATGGTTTATAAGATTTATTTAAATAATGATAACAAAAAAATTATTTTTGTTATATTTTTTCATTTTTGAAGGTTATAACCTTTGAAAATATAAAAATTTTTAAATTATTTATATATGTGAATACTATATTTAGTTATGATAATCTTAATAATTATATATCATGTTAATTCAAAATAAACAATTATATTGAATTATTAATGATCAAAAAATATATTTACAAATGAAATATATCATATTAATTCAAAAAATATTGATAGATATTATATTAATGATCAAAAAATAAATTAATAAACTATTATTATAAAATAGATATTTTTTAAAATATATTTGCAAATTGTAAATTTATTCAAAATTAAAGTAAATTATAATACTAAATAATAATTTTTTGATGTTTTGCATCTTTTTATAAGTTTATATTTTTTGTTATTAAAAGTAAATTATTTAAATTATATTTGTCTTCCACATAATTTATTTTTAATTTATAATTCAATAAAATAAAACAAATAAATAATTAAAATGAATTTTTAAAAATATAATGAATACAAATAAAATTGAGATTTATTATTTATTATACAGGATATACTAGTTTAATGGTTTAAGTATATATGTGTTTTGGGGTTTAGTGATTTAAGTGTTTAGGACATTAGTGATTTATTGTTTTTATTTAAAGAATAAAAAAATAAAAAATTAAATTTTTTGATTTTTTTAATTTTTGAAGGTTCATAACCTTTGAAAATATAATAATTTTTAATTTTTTTAAATGTTAATATAATATTTAATTATAATATTCCAAATAATTATATATAATCTAAACTCAATATAAGTAATTTTATTAATAGATATTATAATAATGATCAATAAAAAATTAATAAACTAGTATTTATAAGAATGATATAAATTAAAAGATAATTACAAAAACTAAAATGATTCAAAATCAAAACAAAATATATTACAAAATAATAAATTTTTGTTTTTAAAATTTTGCCTCTTTTTATAAGCATATATATTTTTTTTGATAAAAAATAAATTATTTAAAATAGATCTGTCTCACTAATAATTCATTTTGTAATTAATATTTCTATAAAATAAATTGATAAATAATTAAAATAAAAATTTAAAATTATACTGAATAAAAATTAAAATGAGATTTATGATATATTATTAATGTATACAAGTTTAATGATTTAAGTATTTATATGTTTTGTCGTTAGATGTTTAGCATTTTATTTTATTATGCTTTTAGTGGTTTATAAGTTTTATTTAAAAAAATAAAATAACAAAAAAATTTTCTATATTTTTTATCATTTTTATAGGTTATAACATTTGAAAATATAATAATATTTAAAATTTTTTGAACTTTTAATATAATATTTTTTTATAATAATACTAATAATTATATATCTTATAAATTTAATATAAATAATTTTATTGATAGATATTATAATAATGATCAAAAATTAAATTTATAAACTATTAATATTAAGATAGATATTAATTAAAAAATATTTACAAAACCCAAATTGATTCAAAATTAAAGTAACTTATATTACTTGATCACAATTTTTAATTTTTAAATTTATACTTCTTTTATAAGCATAAATACTTTTATTGATTAAAAAGAATTATTTAAATTATATTTCTCGCACTCATAATTTATTTTGTAATAAATATTTCTATAGAATAAACTAATAAATAATTAAAATAAATATTTAAAATTATAATAAATAGAAATAAAAATTAGATTTATTAATTATTAAGTAGTAGATCGGGGTTTTATGGTTTATGTATTTAGTCATTACGAGGTTTAGAAGTTTATTGATTGAACTGTGTATGCATTTAGTGGTTATATGTTTTATTTAAAAAATAAATAAACAAAAAATTTATTTTTCTTATTTTTTGATATTTTCAAATGTTATAAACTTTGAAAATATAGTAATTTTTAAATTTTTTTCAAAAGTGAATTCAAATTTAGTTATAATAATCATTATATTTATATTTCATATAAATTAAATTTAAATAATTTTATTGATAGATATTCTAATAATGATCAAAAAATAGATTAATAATCTATAATTAATAAGATAGATTTCAATTAAAATATAATTACAAAGCCATTAAAGATTCAGAAGCAAAGCAAATTATATTATTATGTAATAATTTTCTGTTTTTAATTTTTTTTTCTTTTATAAAGTTTATCTATATTTTTTTTGATGAAAAATAATTTATATAAATTATTAGTGTCAAACTCCTAATTTATTTTGTAATTAATATTTATATAAAAATAAATGAATAAATAATTAAAATGAATATTTAAAATTATAATGAAAAAAATAAAAATGAGATTTATTATTTATTATATAAGATATATCTGATTAAAAAAATTATATATTTTGGGTTTTCGAGATTTAGAATTTATTCATTTAAGTATTTCGGCATTTAGTGGTTTATAGGGTTTATTTAAACAATGAAATAACAAATAAATTATATTTGATATTTTTTAAAATTTTCAAAGATTATAACCTTTGAAAATAAAATAATTTTAAAATTTTTTAAAAATGTGAATACAATATTTAGTAATAATAATTATTATAACAATATATAATATAAACTAAATATAAACAATTTTATTGATAGATATTATATCAATTATCAAAAAATAAATTAATATATTATTATTAATATTATATATATAAATTAAAATTTAATTACAAAAACTAAAATGATTAGAAATCAAATTAATTTATTACTAAATAATAATTTTTGTTTTTTAATTTTTGCTTCATTTTATAAAATTATATTTTTTTTTGATGAAAAATAAATTATTTAAATTATATTTAAGGTTTACGAGTTTAAAGTTTTAAGTATTTATGGGGTTTTGTGTTTAGGAGTTTATAGATTTAAGTGTTTGCATTTAGTGGTCTATAAGTTTTATTTAAATAATGATATAACAAAAAATTTATTTTTATTTTTTTTCTAATTTTTGAATGTTATAACCTTTAAAGATATAAAAATTTCTAAATTTTTTTCAAATGTAAATATAATATTTAGTAATAATAATCTTAATAAATATAAGTAATTTAAATTTAATATAAATATTCACATTGCTAGATATTATAATAATGTTCTATAAATAAATTAATAAATAATTATTAATTAGATAGATATTATTTAAAACTTATTTGCAAAATCTAAATTTATTCAAAATCAAAGTATATATTACTAAATAATAATTTTTTTTAATAATTTGCTTTTTTATAAGTTTATATTTTTGTTATTAAGAATAAATTATTTAAATTGTATTTGTCTTCCTCATAATTTATTTTGTAATTTATAATTATATTAAATAAAATTTATTTGCAAAACCTAAAATGATTTAAAATCAAAGTAAAATATATTAATAAGAAAGATATTAAATAAAACTTTTATTAATAAGATAAAATATACAGGTTTAAAAGATTATATATTTAGGAGTTTTGGGATTTAAGTGTTTACGAATTTAGTTGTTTATAGGTTTTATTTAAAAAATAAAATAACAAAAAAAAATTTTTTGTTATTTGTTCTCATTTTTGAATGATATAACCTTTGAAACTATAACAATTTTTAATGTTTTTTTAAATGTGAATACTATATTTAGTTATGATAATCTTAATAAATATATATCATGTAAATTAAATATAAACAATTATATTGATATATATTATAATACTAATCATACAAAAGATTAATAAACAATTATTAATAAGATAAATATTGTTTAAAATATATTTACAAAACCTAAATTGATTCAAAATCAAAGTCAAATATTTTACTAAATATTAATTTTAAATTTTTAAATTTTTGTATCCATTTATAAGCTTATATATTTTTTGATGAAAAATAAATTATTTAAATTATAATTGTCTCACTATTAATTTATTTTTTAATTTATATTTCAATAAAAATAAACTAATAAATAATTAAATTGTATTTATAAAATTATAATGAATACTAATAAAAATGAGATTTATGATTTATTATTTAGGGTATACCTATTTAATGGTTTAAGTTTATTATGGTTTTGGGGTTAATGAGTTTATTGTTTTATATGTTTACACATATAGGTTTTATTTATTGATTTATAGGTTTTATTTAATTAATGAAATAATAAAAAATTTATTTTTATGAATTTTCGTGATTTTAAAAGGTTATAACCTTTGAAAATATAATAATTTTTTAATAGTTATAAATATGAAAACGATACTTAGTTATAATAATCTTAATAATTATATTTGATGTAAATTCAATATAAAAAATTTATTAATATATATTATTTTGATGATCAACAAATAAATTAATAAACTATTATTAATAAGATAAATATTAATTAAAATATATTTGCAGAACCCAGAATAATTCAAAATCAAAGTAAATTATAATACTAAATAAAATTTTCAATTTTTGAAATTTTGTTTATTTTTATAAGCTTATATTTTTTTTCATAAAAAATTATTTATTTAAATTATATATGTCTCACTCATTATTTATTTAGTAATTAATATTTCTATAAAAATAAACTAAAAAATAATTAAAATGAATATTTAAAATTATAATGAATACAAATAAAAATAAGATTTATTATTTATTATTTAGGTTATATAGGTTTAATGGTTTAAGTATTTAGGGGGTTTTGGGGTTTAGAAGTCTAGTGATTTAAATGTTTAGGCATTTAGTGGTTTATAAGATTTATTTAAATAATAAAATAATAAAAAAATTATTTTTTTGATTTGTTATCAATTTTGAAGGTTATAACCTTTGAAAATATAATAATTTTTAAATTTTTTTCAAATGTAAATATAATATTTAGTTTTAATAATCTTAATAATTATAAGAGATTTAAATACAATATAAGTAATTTTATTGTTAGATATTATAAAATTGATCAAATAATAAATTAATAAACTATTCTTAATAAGATTGATAGCAATTAAAATATAATTGCAAAATCTATATATAATGATTCAAAATCAAAGTAAAATATATGACTAAATAATAATTTTTTGTTTATAAATTTGTACTTCTTTTTATAAGCTTATATTTTTTTTTGATTAAAAATAAATTATTAAAATTATAGTTGTCTCGCTCATTATTTATTTTGTTATTAATATTTCTATAAAAAATAAACTAATAAATAATTAAAATGAATATTTAAAATTATAATGAATACAAATTAAAATGAGATATATGATTTATTATATGTGTTATCCCAGTTTAATGGTTTGATTATTTAGGTGTTTTATCATTTAGGAGTTTACAATTTATGTTTTTAGGTATTTAGTGGTTTATAGGTTTTATTTATATAATAAAAATAAAATTTTTTTTTAGATTTTTTGTGATTTTCAAAGTTTATAACCTTTGAAAATAAAATAATTTTTAAAATTTTATGAAATGTGAATACCATGTATAATTATATTAATCTTACTAATTATATATCATATAAATTGAATATAAACAATTTTAATGATATATATTATAATAATGATCAAAAATTAAATTAACAAACTATTATTAATAATATAAATATTAATACAAATATATTTACATAACACAAAATGATTCAAAATCAAATCAAAATATATTACTAAATAATATTATTTAATTTTAAATTTTTTTTTTGTTTTTATAAGCTTATATTTTTTATTTATTAAAATAAATTATTTAAATAATATTTTTCTCACTCGAAATTTAGTTTGTAATTAATTTTTCTAAAAAATTAAACTATAAATAATTAAAATGAATATTTAAAATTATAATAAATAGAAATAAAAATGAGATTTATTATTTATTATGTAGTATATAGTTCTTAAAAGGTTTATGTATTTAGGGGTTTCAGGATTTATAAGCTTATTTATTTTAGTAAGTAAGCATTTAATGATTTATAGGTTTTATTTAAAAAATGAAATAACAAAAAATTTTTTTTTATTATTTTTTCTCATTTTTTAAGGTTATAACCTTTGAAAATATAATAATTTTTAAATTTTTTTCAAAAGTGAATTCAATATTTAGTTATAATAATCAATATATTTATATATCATATAAATTCAATATAAATTATTTTATTGATAAATATTCTAATAATGATCAAATAATAAATTAATAATCTATTATTAATAAGATAGATATCAATTATAATATAATTACAAAACCTAAAATGATTCAGAAGCAAAGCAAAATATATTACTATATAATAATTTTTTGTTTTGAAATTTTTTTTTCTTTTAAAAAGTTTATCTATATTCTTTTGATAAAAAATAATTTATATAAATTATATTTGTGTAACTCATGATTTATCTTGTAATTAATATTTATATATAAATAAACAAATATAAAATTAAATTTGAATATTTAAAATTTAAATGTAAAAAAAAGAGATTTATTCAATATTATTTAGGATGTACCGGTTTAATTTAAATTAGATCTGTCTCACTAATAATTTATTTTGTAATTAATATTTTTATAAAAATAAATGATACATAATTAAAATAATAATTTAATTTATATTGAATATTTAAAATAATTTATTTTTTTCCTCTCTCAATTCTAGAATGATTTCTAAAGCTCTAAACAAAATAATAGGAGCTTTTACATTATCTCTATTATGTCTCATCATATTTGATGTTGAATCACTAGGCTATCAAAGGTAATTTTACTCAAATATGCTATCAGAATAAACCAAAGTTGTCCCCCTATGTGTTGAAATAGCTAGTTGTTGAGGATGCTATTTATATTGATTATTGTAATTTCTTCAAAAATATATCTCATGCACAAACTCAAAGCAATTTTTTTTAAAACATAGTTCACATCTAAAAAAATAACCACCTTGTAGCCTATTAGAACAAACTAGCCCCAGGGCGGTTTGAGCAGGGCAGGAAGTATGGGCTCTCTTTCAATCAAGAATCAAAAAAATTATTTTATTTGCATGTCTAAGCTATTTTTTATATCCTCATGGATATGAAAAGTATCATTTCTTTTTTTTATATTAAATGAGTTATGTATACAAGCTCACAATACCCAAAAAGGTGTAAATGAATCATATTCAAATGTATAAAAGGTTTTAATCATTGCTCAAAATATTAGTCTTGCATTAATGACACTTGAGGTCACAAATCAAAGGAAAAAGCCATAATGATATTTCCAATCCCAAGAATTTTAGCTATAGAAAGTTATAAAGAGTAGTACTCGAGCTTTAACTATTTCTAGTGTCATGACTTTTGCTCTTGAGGAAAATCCAAAGTTACAATCATTCCTAGTGCAATGACTTTGCAATATAAAGATAAAATGCACAAGCTATGGTCATATCCAATACTGTGACCCAGTATTATAGTGATTAAATATGTATTCATGATCATTATTAGTGCCATAACAATATGTTCAACAGAGAGACACAAGTTATGGCATATTCTCATCGATATGATTTTGTGTTCTAGAGACAAAATATACAATCATGACCATTGCTAATGCTACAATAATCTAAAGCAAGAAAGTGACTGAATCCATAACTCACCCCTTGAGTCATGACTTTTTGTTACATATACAAAATGATAAATCTGTAACATTCCTAAAAGTTGTTAATTTCAATTTAAATTTAACAATTATTCATTTGATTATAAAAGTGTAAAACATGAGATTTAGGATTTAGGGTTTATGGATTTGGGTTATAGTTTATGGTTTAAGGTTTAGGATTTAAAGTTTAGTGTTTATGGTTTTTTTTTTGTTTTTTTTGGAAAATACACACTTTATTTATCATTTAGGCACACAACTTACAAAATGCATTAGTGGGCCCCACTTAGAGATACTCATGGGTCCAGTAACCCTCATTGCATGCTACATAGAGAACAGACAAGATTGTGTGTGTTAGTATGTTATCATCCGTCTCTACAAGTACATGGTGCATACAAAGTCCTAAATACTAATAAGACTACAAACATAAACAACAAGTTTGAATCTTTCTCTCCCATGTGGCTGGTCTGGACTCCATTGCTTACTGGCCTGCTTGGTGATGCTTCGGATTTTTCCGGCTCTCCAATTAATCATGGATTACCCACTACTCATGTTGGGTGAAGGTTGGGTGGCCCTCTATGCTTCCTAATACGACTAGTGTGACTGACTCCTTGCCACTCCTAGGTTTACTCCTAACCACTTTGCTCGGTCTCGTCAGTTGTCTGAATGTTATCATCCCGGCTTGCTAGAGGGGACCTCTGCAAGTTGGTGGCGCATACTTATGGCTGCTTCCAGGACTTGCTGGCCCCTCTAAATGCTACACCAAAATGGACAAGAATATGTGCACATGAGTACTATGGTCCAGTGCTATGTGTGTGTGGTACAGTAGTTTCGGGTTTAGGAGATTTGTAATTTAAGTATTTAGGTATTTTTTGGTTTATAGGTTTTATTTAAATAATTAGATAACAAAAAAAAATTTTATGATTTTTTCTAATTTTCAAGGTTATAACCATTGAAAATATTATAATTTTTAATTTTTTTTTCAAATGAATACAAAAAATAATTTTAATAATAATAAAAATTAAATATCATGTAAATTAAATATAAATAATTTTATTGATCGATATTATAATAGTGATCATAAGATAGATTAATAAAATATTATTAATAAGATAGATATTAATTAAAATATATTTGCAAAACCTAAAACGATTCAAAATCTAAGTAAAATATATTACTAAATAATAATTTTTTATTTTTAAATTTTTGATTCTTTTTATAAGCTTATAAATTTTTTTGAGGAATATAAATTATTTAAATTATATTTGTCTCATTCATAATTTTATTTTGCAATTAATTTTTCTATAAAAATAAACTAATAAATAATTAAAATGAATATTAAAATTATAATGAATACAAATAAAAATGAAATTTATGATTCATTATTTAGGGTATACCAGTTAAATGGTTTAAGTATTTAGGAGTTTAGAAGTTTAGTGATTTAAGTGTTTATGCATTTAGTAGTTTATATGTTTTATTTAAATAATGAAATAACAAAAAATTATTTTTCAAATTTTTTATCAATTTTGAAGGTTATAACCTTTATAAATATATAAATTTTTAAATATTTTTCAAATGCGAATACAATATTTAGTTATAATAAACTTAATAATTATATATCATGTAAATTAAAAATAAACAATTTTATTGATAGATATTAATAAATTAAATATAAATATAATAATGATCAAAAAATAAATTAATAAACTATTATTTATTGATAGATATTTATGTATTATTTATAAATACTTAAACCTTTAAAGATGGTTTAAATGTTTAGGTATTTAAGGATTTTGGTGTTTTGGGGTTTAGGAGTTTAATGATTTAAGCATTTAGGCATTTAGTAGTTTATAGGTTTTATATAAACAATATAATAACAAAAAAATTATTTTTGTGATTTTATCTCATTTTCAAAGATGATAACCTTTAAAAATATAATAATTTTTAAATTATTTTCAAATGTAAATATAATATTTAGTTATAATAATCTTTATAATTATATATCATGTAAATTCAATATAAATAATTTTATTGATAAATATTATAATAATGATCAAAAAATAAATTAATAATCTATTATTAATAAGATAGATATCAATTAAAATATAATTACAAAACCTAAAATGATTAAGAAGCAAAGCAAAATATATTACTATATAATAATTTTTTGTTTTGAAAATTTTTTTTTAAAAAAAGTTTATTTTTAAATTTTTGATGAAAAATAATTATATAAATTATTTTTGTCTAGCTCAATATATTTTGTAATTAATATTTGTATATAAATAAACAAATAAATAATTAAAATGAATATTTAAAATTATAATAAACAAATGAGATTTATTATTTATTATTTAGGCATAATGTTTTAATTTAAATTATATTTGTCTCACTAATAATTTATTTTGTAATTAATATTTCTATAAAAATAAACTGATAAATAATTAAAATAAAAATTTTAAATTATACTAAATAAAAATTAAAATGAGGTGTATTAATTATTATTAATGTTTACTATTTTAATGGTTTAAGTAATTAGAGGTTTTGTCGATTAAAAGTTTAGCGATTTATGTTTTTACGCATTTAGTGGTTTATAGGTTTTATTTAAAAAAATAAAATAACAAAAAAAATTCTATAATTTTTTATCATATTCATAGGTTATAACATTTGAAAATATAATATATTTAATTTTTTTTGAAATTTTAATACAATATTTTTTTATAATAATATATATAATTATATATCATATAAATTTAATATAAATAATTTTATTGATAGATAAAATTTTTTTAATGATCAAAATTTAAATTAATAAACTATTAATATTAGGATAGATATTAATTAAAAAATATTTACTAAACCCTAATTGATTCAAAATTAAAGTAACTTATATAACTTGATAATAATTTTTAATTTTTAAATTTATACTTCTTTTATAAGCATATATTTTTATTAGATAAATAATATATTATTTAAAATATATTTGTCCCACTCATAATTTATTTTGTAATAAATATTTCTAAATAAATACACTAATAAATAATTAAAATGAATATTTAAAAATATAATAAATAGCAATAAAAAATAGATTTATTAATTATTAAGTAGTATTTAGCGGTTTAATGGTTTAAGTATTTTGGCATTATGGGGTTTAGGAGTTTGCTGATTTAACATTATATACATTTAGTAGGGCACTCACGGGACTCGGAGATTCACGACCCAACCCGAAGTCTTGTCCCGAAAGAATCGGGAATGATAAAAGTCCATTGACTTTGACTTTTCCAGTCTCGTTCTGTCACGTATTTTTTCTTTTGGGACGGTTCCGAATCTTAAGCTATATCAATCTCGAGAACCGTCCCATCCTAAAAAACCAATACTAGAACCAGGAATATATATATATATATATAATATGAAGATGCCACCAATTCCGTTATTGCCCATCCAATTCCGACGCACCTATTGCTGTTCTGACGAGTTCCAGGCCAAATAAGGCCGTTTTAGACGTGTTCAATTAGGTCCAGCCCTTGTCTGTCACACTTCTGGTTGCCTCCACCGTCTCTCAGATGCCACCAGCCTTTTGGTTTGATTTTCTGACGAGAATTGAGTGATTAATTATTATTATTATTATGTGTCTCAATCAGTTTTGTTGAGTATTGGTTGTGGTGTTGTGGTTGGGCCGAATGAGTGGGCTGAATGTGTTGCAATCAATTTTGTAGAGCATGCTTGTTTGAAATATTTATATGTATTTATGCTTATCATATCATATTAATTAATGGCAATGCAGATGGCACAATCCAGCAGTAAACAAAAAATATAATAAATTGAAGATGATCACATCTCAAATGATCAAAGTACTGGTAAATCCAATATCATCCTTTCACGAACCCTCCTATTATTACGGTAGGTTCTTCAATTCCAATTGTAAAAGAAAGTCAAGGTACATCTGAACCTCAAGCTCATAAAAAGTATAAGTCTGCTGTTTGTAAAACTTATGAGATATTAGTTGATTCAGAGGGAAATGAAACTGGTAGGAGAGCTTGTATATGGTGTAGTAAAGAATACTTGGAAAAAGTGATCAAGGTACTTCGAGTTTATGGAAATACTTGAGAAAGACTTGTAGGAAATTTCCACACAAAAAAGAATTAATAGAAGATCACAAAGGTAAAGACAAGTCACAATCTTTGTTGAGTTTCACTAAAGGTACTAGTTCAAAGGATAACAAATTAAATTGTTGGCAATTTGATCAACAACTATTTAGGGAGGCTTTGGTGAAAATGATCATAAAAGATGAATTGCCTTTTTGTTTTGTTGAGAGGGATGAGTTTAATGAGTTTTGTGAAGTTAGTGTGCCTCAATTTAAAATTCCCTCTAGACACACTATATTGAGGGATTGTTTTTCTTTGTTTGTGAAGGAAACCAAGAAATTATTTGATAGATATCATCTCAATGTTGTAGAGTTTCATTGACTAGCGACACTTGGACTAGCATTCAAAATTTGTCTTATATATGTTTGACTGTTCATTTCATTGATTCTCAATGGAATATGCTTAAAAGACATTTGAACTTTTGTGTAATTAAAAGTCATTCTGGAGTTAATATTAGAAATGCTATTGAGTTTTGCATGAATGAATGGGGTTTGTGAAAGTTGATGTGCATTACTATTGACAATGCATCAAATAATGATATTGCAGTGGAACAATTGAAAAAAGGCACGTGAAGAAAAGTGTTGTAACTTTGAGAGGCGAGAATTTTCATATGAGATGTTGTACTCATATCCTAAACTTAATTGTCAGAGATGGCATTGCAGTAGTTGATGGTGCTATTCAAAAAATTAGATGTGTTGAGAAATATGTCAGGAGCAGTCATAAAAGATTAGATATGTTTAAGTTATGTGTTGAAGAAGCAAACTTGACATATGGATCTTCATTGCAATTAGATTGTGCTACAAGATGGAATTCATCTTATTTGATGCTACAAACTGATATAAAATATCAAAAAGAATTTTAATAAGTTGAAGGTCAAAGACAAAAGGTTTTTGAAGGAGTTTGGTTCAAACGTTCCAACTAAGAGAGACTGAACAAATGCCAAAATTTTGGCTCGTTTCTTGAAAACTTTTTATGAGGTAACTTGTAAATTTTCTGGCTCATAATATTCTACCTCTAGTTTTTATTTTCATCAGATTATTCGAATTTTGAAAAAATTTGAGCTTTTTGAAAATAGTAGAGATACAATGGTGTCTGAAATGGGTATGAAAATGATGCATAAATTCAACAAATATTGGTTTTCTCATCAGTCAACAAATATTAAGCTTTTTGTAGCAGTAGTGTTGGATCCTAGATATAAGCTCAAATATCTCAAGGTTAAGTACACTTAGCATTATGGAGAGGAATTGGCTAAAAATTTGGTGAAAAGGTTATAAATGCTTTAAATGAGATGATGGATGATTATAAAGATTTAAATGAATATGAATCAAAAGAAGATGATCTCTCTTCTACTGTGTTTAAGAAAAATGATGATTTCTTTGATGGAAGTGATACTTATGTTGATGTTTTTTTTGTTGAATTGGAGAAAGAACAAGTAGTTGTAGCTTTGGAAGAGTTCGATAGGTACTTGAAGGACAAACTTAAAAAAAATAGAATTGATTTTGATCTTCTAAAGTAGTGGAAGGTAATTGAGGTTAGGTATCCTTCTTTGGCAAATGTAGCAAGGAATGTATTGGCCATCTAAGCATCTACTGTGACCTACGAATCTACATTTAATAATGGGGGGAAAACTCTAGATAAATTTAGGAGTTCCTTAGCACCTATTACAGCTGAAGTTCTCATATGTCTACAAGATTGGTTGAGAAGCTCAAACAAATCTATTGAAATTGAAGAATTAGTTCAAGACCTTGATGATAATGAATCAGGTTAGTATACAAATCTTGTAAATTTTAAATTAACTTTTACTTATTTTATTCATTCAATTTAATAAAAATATGGTTCAATTACAATTTTAAGAGGGGTCACAAGATCCAAATATTCTTGCAACTATAGTTAGCCAACTAAATTTGGAATTGGTGTATTAAATTTTATAAGGTAATATTTTGTTTGTTTATTACTCTTTCATCTTAGAAATTTATGTCTACATGATTAATACATTTTCATCTTTGGTTGTCCTTCTACAGTGGAGGAAGAAAAGGGAGAAGTTGTAGAAAAGATAATTAATTGGGTTTGGATTTTTGTTGCTGTTCCGGGATTGACCTTTGAAATGATTTTTATCAGGGATGTTATTAGTTATATTTTTTTTTGTTATATTAAGCTGCCTAATTTTAGCAATTACTTAAGTACTAATTGCTGCTACCAATATTTGTCGTCATCTTTAGCTATTCCTTAATATTTTAAGTAATTGTTTAAAAAATGTAGTATTGTTATTATGGTTAACTTTCACTCGGCTGAACAAAGCCAACTTGTGAAAAAACAAAGAACCAAATTAAGCACACAACTTGGTCCGATTCTATTTAATATTTCTATCTTTTTCTGCACATCAATGCTTTTGACAAGGTAATGGAACTCGTTTGTGGTATTCAACCTATTTGACAAAACAAAATTGACCCAATTTTAGTTTGAAAGATACATAACTAAGGAATGATAAATGATACAACAAAAGGTTTCGACATGAGCTAACTTGGCCGGTTTGAAGAAAATAAATTGAAAAAAATGTCCGAACTCCGTTCCATCCTGGAACCATTTTTTCCAACCCAAAATACCCGATCTCCATCCCATCCTATCCCATCATGATATTTTCAACCTATGGGACAAGTCTGGATCTTCAAAAAAAAATCTCAGAACAGTGGGAAGGGACTGGAGATTTGTAATTTCCATCTCGTCCCGTCTTATGAGCACCCCAAGCATTTAGGTTTTATTTAAAAAATAAAATAACAAAAAATTTATTTTTATATTTTTTGATATTTTTAAAGGTTATCTTTGAAAATATAATAATTTTTAAATTTTTTTTAAATGTGAATACACTATTTAGTTATACCAAACATTATATTTATATATTATATAAATTCACTATAAATAATTTTATTGATAAATATTCTAATAACAATCAAAAAAAAATTAATAATCCATTAATAATAAGATAGATATTAATTAAAATATAATTACAAAACTTAAAGTCATTCAGAAGCAAAGAAAAATATATTACTATATAATAATTTTTTCTTTTAATAAATTTATCTATATTTTTTGATGAAAAATAATTTATTTAAATTATATTTTTCTAACTCATAATTTATTTTGTAAATAATATTTATATATAAATAAAAAATTAAATAATTAAAATAAATATTTAAAATTATAATAAAAAAATGACATTTATTATTTATTATTTCGGGATACCGGTTTAATTTAAATTAAATGTACTTAATATTTATATAAAAAAAACAAATAAATAATTAAAATGAATATTTAAAATTATAATGAAAAAAATAATATTGAGATTTATTCTTTATTATTTTGGGTATACAAGTCTAATTTAAATTAGATCGTCTCACTAATACTTTATTTTGTAATTATTATTTCTATAAAATTAAATTGATAAATAATTAAAATAAAAATTTAAAAATATACTGAATAAAAATATAAATGAGATTTATGAATTATTATTAATGTATACCAGTTTAATATTTTAAGTATTTAGAGGTTTTTCTATTTATGACTTTAGTGATTTATGTTTTTAGGCATTTAGTGGTTTATAGGTTTTATTTAAACAATGAAATAACAAAAAATTTATTTTTATTATTTTTTTAATTTTTGAAGGTTATAACCTTTGAAAATATAATAAATTTTAAAATTTTTTAAAATTGTGAATACAATATTTAGTAATAATAATCATTATAATTATATATAATATAAACTAAATATATACAATTTTATTGATAGATATGATATCAATTATCAAAAAATAAATTAATATATTATTATTAATATGATAGATATAAATTAAAATATAATTGCAAAACAAAAAATATTAAAAATCCAAGTAAAATTAATTACTAAATAATAATTTTTTTTTCGTTTTTGCTTCTTTTTATAAGTATATATTTTTTTTGATGGAAAAATAATTATTTAATTTATATTTTTATCACTCATAATTTATTTTGTAATTAATATTTTAATAAATTATTTAAATTATATTTAAGGTTTACGAGTTTAAAGGTTTAAGTATTTAGGGGCTTTTGTGTTTAGGAGTTATGAGGATTAAGTGTTTAGGCATTTAGTGGTTTATAAGTTTTATTTAAACAATGATATAACAAAAAAATTATTTTTATTATTTTTTTAATTTTTGAAGGTTATAACCTTTGAAAATATAATAATTTTTAATTTTTTTTCAAATGTAAATATAATATTTAGTTATAATAATATTAATAATTATACATCATTTATATTCAATATAAATACTCACATTACTAGATATTATAATAATGATCAAAATAAAATTAATAAACTATTATTAATAAGATAGATATTATTTAAAATATATTTACAAAATCTAACTTTATTCAAAATCAAAGTAAAATATATTACTTAATAATAATTTTTTTATTGTTTTGCTTATTTTATAACTTTATATTTTTGTTATTATAAATAAATTATTTAAATTAATTTGTCTTACTCCTAATTTATTTTGTAATTTATAATTCTATAATAATAAACTAATAAATAATTTAAATAATTATTTAAAATTATAATGAATACAAATAAAATTTAGATTTATTATTTATTATTTAGGATATACCAGTTTAATGATTTAAGTATTTAGGTGTTTTTGGGTTTAGGAGTTAAGTGATTTAAGTGTTTAGACCTTTAGAAATTTATAGTTATTATCTAAAGAAATAAAAATCATAATTTTTAATTTTTTGATTTTTTTTAATTTTTTAAGGTTGTAACCTTTGAAAATATAATAATTTTAAATTTTTTTAAATGTGAATATAATATTTAGTTATAATAATTTTAATAATTAATTATAATGTAAACTAAATATAAATAATTTTATTAATAGATATTAAAATAATGATCAATAAATAAATTAATAAACTAGTATTAATAAGAATGATATAAATTAAAATATAATTGTAGAATCTAAAATGATTCAAAATTAAAATAAGATATATTATTAAATAATAATTTTTATTTTAAAAATTTTGCCTCATTTTATAAGCATATATATTTTTTTGATGAAAAATAAATTACTTAAATTATATCTGTCTCACTAATAATTTATTTTTTAATTAATATTTCTATAAAAATAAATTGATAAAAAATTAAAATGAATATTTAAAATTATAATGAATACTAATAAAAAGATTTATTATTTATTATTTTGGGGTATACCTATTTAATGGTTTAAGTTTTTTGTGGTTTTGGGGTTAAGGAGTTTATTTATTTATATGTTTGCACATTTATGTGTTTATAGATTTTATTTAATCAATAAAATAACAAAAAAAATTATTTTTATGAATTTTCGTGATTTTCAAAGGTTATTACCTTTGAAAATGTAATAATTTTTTAATCTTTCTAAAATATAAATGCAATACTTACTTATAATAATCTTAATAATTATATTTGATATAAATTTAATATAAAAAATTTTATTAATATATTTTATTATAATGATCGAAAAATAAATTAATAAACTATTATTAATAAGATAGATATTAATTAAAATATATTTGAAGAACCCAAAATAATTCAAAATCAAAGTAAATTATATTACTAAATAAAATTTTAAATTTTTGTAATTTTGTTTATTTTTATAAGCTTATTTTTTTCATAAAAAATAATATATTTAAATTATATGTCTCACACATATTTATTTTGTAATAAATATTTCTATAAAAATAAACGAAAAAATAATTAAAATGAATATTTAAAATTATAATGAATATAAATAAAAATGAAATTTATTATTTATTATTTAGGTTATATAGGATTAATGGTTTAAATACTTACGGGGTTTTGGGGTTAAGTAGTCTAGATATTTAAATGATTAGGCATTTAGTGGTTTATAAGTTTTATTTAAATAATAAATTAAAAAATTTATTTTTGTGATTTATTATAATTTTTGAAGGTTACATCCTTTGAAAATATAATAATTTTTAATTTTTTTTCAAA
The DNA here is from genome assembly GCA_029783825.1 of Sapria himalayana. Taxonomy (NCBI): domain Eukaryota; kingdom Viridiplantae; phylum Streptophyta; class Magnoliopsida; order Malpighiales; family Rafflesiaceae; genus Sapria; species Sapria himalayana. The sequence goes on along the minus strand of JAREIK010002067.1, from coordinate 219,033 downwards.
TGTAAATATAATATTTAGTTATAATAATCTTAATATTTAATAGACATTTAAATTCAATATAAGTAATTTTATTGATAGATAATATAATAATTATCAAAAAATAAATTAATAAACTATTATTAATAAGATTATTAGCAATTAAAATATAAATGCAAAACCTATAATGATTCAAAATAAATGTAAAATATATTACTAAATGATAATTTTTTGTTTTTAAATTTTTACTTCTTTTTATAAGCTTCTATTTATTTTTTGATTAAAAATAAAATATTAAAATTATTTTTGTCTCACTATTTATTTATTTTGCAATTAATATTTCTAAAAAAAATAAACTAATAAATAATTAAAATAAATATTTAAAATTATAATGAATACAAATTAAAATGAGGTTTATGATTTATTATATATGGTATACCATTTTAATGGATTGTTAATTTAGGGGTTTTGTCGTTTAGAAGTTTAACAATTTATATTTTTAGGGATTTAGTGGTATATAATTTTTATTTATATAATAAAAATAAAAAAAAATTATGATTTTATCTGATTTTCAAAGGTTATAACCTTTAAAAATAAAATAATTTTTAAAGTTTTTTGAAATGTGAATACCATGTATACTTATATTAATCTTACTAATTATATATCATATAAATTCAATATAAACAATTTTAATGATAAATAGTATAATAATGATAAAAATTAAAATAATAAACTATTATTAATAATATAAATATTAAATAAAATATATTTACATAATACAAAATGATTCAAAATCAAATCAAAATATATTACTAAATAATAATATTTAATTTTCGAATATTTACTTCTTTTTATGAGCTTATATTTTTTATTTATTAAAAATAAATTATTTAAATAATATTTGTCTCAAAATTTTATTTGTAATTAATTTTTCTAAATAATTAAACTATAAATATTTAAAATAAATATTTAAAATTATAATAAATAGAAATAAAAATGAGATTTATTATTTATTAAGTAGTATATAGCAGTTAAAAGGTTTATGTATTTAGGGCTTTTGGGGTCTATGAGCTTAGTGATTTAAGTAAGTAAGCATTTAATGATATATAGGTTTTATTTTAAAAATGAAATACCAAAAAATTTAATTTATTATTTTTTCTCAATTTTTAAGGTTATAATATTTGAAAATATAATAATTTTTAAATTTCTTTTCAAAAGTTAATAAAATATATATTTATAATAATCATAATAATTATATATCATATAAATTCAATATAAACAATTTTATTGATAGATATTCTAATAATTATCAAAGAATAAATTAAAAATTATTATGAATAAGATTGATATTACTTAAAATATAATATCAAAACCTAGAATGATTCATAAGCAAAACAAAATATATCACTAAATAATAATTATTTGTTTTTAAATTTTTATGATTTTTATAAGCTTATTTATTTTTTGGTGAAAAATATTTTTAATAAATTATATTTTTAACTCATAATTTATTTTATAATTAATATATATATAAAAATAAAAAACTAAACAATCAAAATAAATTTTTTAAATTATAATGAAAACAAATAAAAATGAGATTTATTAGTTATTATTTAGGGGATACCGGTTTAAAAGATTATCTATATAGGGGTATTAGGATTTTGTAGTTTAGTGATTTAAGTAATTAGACAAATTGTATTGTAAAGTTTTTATTTAAATAATGAAATAACAAAAAAAATTATTTTTTTTTATTTTTTGAAAATTTGAAATGTTATAATCTTTGAAAACATAATACTTTTAGAATTTTTTTCAAATGTGAATACTATATTTAGTTATAATAATATTTATATTTATATATCATATAAATTCAATATAAACATTTTTATTGAAAAATATTCTAATAATGATAAAAAATAAATTAATAATCTATAATAAATAAGATAGATATCAATTAAAATACAATTAAAAAACTTAAAATGATTCAGAAGCAAAGCAAAATATATTACTATATAATAATTTTTTGTTTTGAAATTTTTTTTCTATTAAAAGTTTATCTATATTTTTTTGATGAAAAATAATTTATATAAATTATATTTGTGTAAGTCTTAATTTATTTTGATATTAATATTTATATAAAAATAAACAAATAAATAATTAAAATGAATATTTAAAATTATAATGAAAAAAAATAATTTTTATTATTTATTATTTAGGGTATACAGGTTTAATTTAAATTAGATCTATCTCACTAATAATTTTTTTTGTAATTAATATTTCAATAAAAATAAAATGATAAATAATCAAAATAAAAATTTAAAATTATACTGAATAAAAATTAAAATGATATTTATGATTTATTATTGATGTATACCAGTTTAATGGTTTTGACATTTAGAAGTTTAGATATTTATGTTTTTAGGCTTTTAGTATTTTATAGATTTTATTTAAACAATAAAATAACAAAAAAAATTATAATATTTTTTCATTTTCAGAGGTTATAACCTCTGAAAATATAATAAAATTTAAGTGTTTCTGAAATGTGAATACAATATTTAGTTATAATAATATTAATAATTATATATCATATAAATTCAATATAAACAATTTTATTGATAGATATTATAATAATGAACAAAAATTAAATTAATAAACAAGTAATAATAAGATAGATATTAATTAAAAAATATTTAGAAAACCAAATTTGATTCAAAAATCAAGTAAAATATATTACTGAATAATAATTTTTAATTTTTAAATTTTTACTTCTTTTATAAGCGTATATATCTTTTTTGATTAAAAATAAATTATTTAAATTAAATTTGTCGCACTCATAATTTATTATGTAATAAATATTTCTATAAAAATAAACTAATAAATAATTAAAATGAATATTTAAAATTATAATAAATAGAAATAATAATTAGATTTATTAAATATTATGTATTATATAGCGGTTTAATGGTTTATGTATTTAGGCATTACGAGGTTTAAAAGTTTACTGATTTAACTGTGTATGCATTTAGTGGTTATAGGTTTTATTTAAAAAATAAATAAACTAAAAATTTATTTTTATTATTTTTTGATATTTTCAAATGTTATAACCTTTGAAAATATAATAATTTTTAAATTTTTTTCAAAAGTGAATTCAATATTTAGTTATAATAATCATTATATTTATATTTAATATAAATTCAATATAAATAATTTTATTTATAAATATTCTAATAATGATCAAAAAATAAGTTAATAATCAATTATTAATAAGATAGATATCAATTAAAATATAATTACAAAACCTAAAATGATTCAGAAGGAAAGCAAAATATATTACTATATAATAAATATTTGTTTTGGAATTTTTTCTTCTTTTTATAAGTTTATCTATATTTTTTGATGAAAAATAATATATATAAATTATATTTGTCTAACTCATAATTTATATTGTAATTAATATTTAATAAAAATAAATGAATAATTAATTAAAATGAATATTTAAAATTATAATGAAAAAAATAATATTGAGATTTATTATTTATTATTTAGGGTATACCAGTTTAAAAGGATTAATTATTTAGGGTTTTCGAGATTTCGAATTTATTGACTTAAGTGTTTAGGCATTTAGTAGTTTATAGGATTTATTTAAACAATGAAATAACAACAAAATTATTTTTGATATTTTCTAACTTTTTCAAAGGTTATAACCTTTGAAAATATAATAATTTTAAATTTTTCTAAAAATGTGATTACAATATTTAGTAATAAGAATCAATCTGATTATATATAAATTAATCTGAATATAAACAATTTTATTGATAGATATGATATCGATTATCAAAAAATAAATTAATATGCTATTATTAATATGATAGATATAAATTAAAATATAATTGCAAAATCTAAAATTATTCAAAATCAAAGTAAAATTTATATCCAAATTATAATTTCTGTTTTTTTAGTTTTTGCTTCTTTTTATAAGCTGATATTTTTTTTTGATAAAAAATAAATTATTTAAATTATATTTAAGGTTTACGAGTTTGAAGTTTTACGTATTTAGGGGCTTTTGTGTTTATGAGTTTATAGATTTAATTGTTTAGGCATTTAGTGGTCTATAAGTTTTATTTAAACAATGATATAACAAAAAGTTTATTTTTATTTTTTTTTTCTAATTTTTGAAGGTTATAACCTTTGAAATATAAAAATTTCTAAATTTTTTTCAAATATAAATATAATATTTAGTTATAATAATCTTAAAAAATTTAAGTCATTTAAATTCAATATAAATAATCATATTGCTAGATATTATAATAATGATCAATAAATAAATTAATAAACTATTATTAATAAGAAATATATTATTTAAAATATATTTGCAAAATCTAAATTTATTCAAAATCAAATTATATATTACAAAATAATAATTTTTTTTAATCTTTTACTTTTTTTATAAGTTTATATTTTTCTTATTAAAAATAAATTATTTAAATTATATTTGTCTTCATCATAAATTATTTTGTAATTTATAATTCTATAAAAATAAACTAATAAATAATTAAAATAAATATTTAAAATTATAGTGAATACAAATAAAATTGAGATATATTATTTATTATTTAGGATATACAGGTTTAATGGTTTAAGTATTTAAGTATTTTGGGGTTTAGTCATTTAAGTGTTTATGCCTTTGGTGATTTTATCTAATTTTTTGAAGGTTATAAACTTTGAAAATATAATAATTTTTAATTTTTTTTTTAAAATGTGAATATAATATTTTGTTATAATAATCTTGATAATTATATATAATATAAAATCAAAATAAATAATTTTATTAAAAGATATTATAATAATGATCAATAAATAAATTAATAAACTATTATTAATTAGAATAATATAAATTAAAATATAATTGTAAAATCTAAAATTATTCAAAATTAAATTAAACTAAATTACTAAATAATAATATATTGTTTTAAAAATTTTGCCTCTTTTTATAATCTTATATTTTTTTGATGAAAAATAAATTATTTAAATTATATCCGTCTCACTAATAATTTATTTGGTAATTAATATTTCTATAAAAATAAACTAATAAATAATTAAAATGAATATTTAAAATTATAATAAATACTAATAAAAATGAGATTTATTATTTAATATTTAGAGTATACTAATTTAAAGGCTTGTGTATTTATAGGCTTCGGGGTTTAGGAGTTTAGTGATTAATAATTTAGGTATTTTGTGGTTTATAGATTTTATTTAAAAAATTAAAAAAAAAATATTTTTTTATTTTTTCTTATTTTCAAAATTTATAACCTTTGAAAACATAATAATATTTAAATTTTTTTAAAATGTGAAAATATTATTTTGTTATAATAATCTAAATAATTATATATTATGTAAATTCAATATAAATAATTTTTTATATAGATAATATGATGACGATAATAAAATAAATTAATAAACCATTATTAATAAGATAGATATTAAATAAAATTTTTTTGCAAAACCTAAAATGATTCAAAATCAAAGTGATTAATAAGATATTAATTAAATAAAACTATTATTAATAAGGTAAAATATTCATTTTTAAAAGATTATATATTTAGGAGTTTTGGGATTTAAGAATTTAGTGATTTAAGTGTTTAGGCATTTAGTAGTTTATAGGTTTTATTTAAAAAATAAAATAACAAAAAAAAATTTTGTTATTTGTTCTTATTTTGGAAGGATATAACCTTTGAAACTATAACAATTTTTAAATTTTTTTGAAATGTGAATTTAGTTATGATAATCTTAATAATTATATATCATCTAAATTAAATATAAACAAATATATTGATATATATTATAAAAATGATCATACAAAAGATTAATAAACAATTATTAATATGATAAATATTGTTTAAAATATATTTACAAAACCTAAAATGATTCAAAATCAAAGTTAAATATTTTACTAAATATTAATTTTAAATTTTTAAATTTTTGTATCCATTTATAAGCTTATATATTTTTTGATGAAAAATAAATTATTTAAATTATATTTGTCTCACTATTAATTTTTTTTAATTTATATTTCTATAAAAATAAACTAATAAAAAATTAAAATGTATATATAAAATTATAATGAATACTAATAAAAATGAGATTTATGATTTATTATTTAGGGTATACCTATTTAATGGTTTTAGTTTATTGTGGTTTTGGGGTTAATAAGTTTATTGATTTATATGTTTTCACATTTAGGTGTTTATAGGTATTATTTAATCAATGAAATAATAAAAAATTTATTTTTTTGAATTTTCGTGATTTTCAAAGGTTATAATCTTTGAAAATATAATTATTTTTTAATAGTTCTAAAATATGAATACAATACTTAGTTATAATAATCTTAATAATTATATTTGATGTAAATTCAATATAAAAAATTTTACTGATATATATTATTTTGATGATCAAAAAATAAACTAAAAAAAAATTAAAATGAATATTTAAAATTATAAAGATTACAAATAAAAATGAGATTTATTATTTATTATTTAGGTTATATAGCTTTAATGGTTTAAGTATTTAGGGAGTTTTGGGGTTAAGGAGTTTAGAGATTTAAATGATTAGGCATTTAGTGGTTTATAAGTTTTATTTTAATAATAAAATAATAAAAAAATTATTTTTGTTATTTTTTATAATTTTTGAAGGTTATAACATTTGAAAATATAATAATTTTTAATTTTTTTCAAAAGTGAATTCAAATTTAGTTATAATAATCATTATATTTATATTTAATATAAATTCAATATAAATAAATTTATTGATAAATGTTCTAATAATGATCAAAAAATAAATTAATAATCAATTATTAATAAGATAGATATCAATTAAAATATAATTACAAAACCTAAAATTATTCAGAAGGAAAGCAAAATATATTACTCTATAATAAATATTTGTTTTGAAATTTTGTCATCTTTTTATAAATTTATCTATATTTTTTGATGAGAAATAATTTATATAAATTATATTTGTTTAACTCATAATTTATTTTTTAATTAATATTTAATAAAAATAAACGAATAAATAATTAAAATGAATATTTTAAATTATAATGAAAAAAATAATATTGAGATTTATTATTTATTATTTAGGGTATACCAGTTTAAAAATATTATCTATTTAGGGTTATCGAGATTTCAGAGTTATTGACTTAAGTGTTTAGGCATTTAGTAGTTTATAGTATTTATTTAAACAATGAAATAACAAAAAAATTATTTTTGATATTCTCACATTTTCAAAAATTATAAGCTTTGAAAATATAATAATTTTAAATTTTTTTAAAAATGTGAATACTATATTTAGTAATAAGAATCATTATAATTATATATAATACAAACTAAATATGAACAATTTTATTGATAGATATGATATCAATTAACATATAATAAATTAATATGCTATTATCAATATGATAGATATAAAATAAAATATAATTGCAAAACCTAAAATTATTCAAAATCAAAGTAAAATTTATTACCAAATAATAATTTTTTTTTAGATTTTGCTTATTTTTATATGATAATATTTTTTTTTTGATGAAAAATAAATTATTTAAATTATATTTAAGGTTTACGAGTTTAAAGTTATAAATATATTAGGGGCTTTTGTGTTTAGGAGTTTATAGATTTAAGTGTTTAGGCATTTAGTGGTCTATAAGTTTTATTTAATCAAAGATATAACAAAAAATTTATTTTTATTTTCTTTTCTAATTTTTGAATGTTATAACCTTTGAAAATATAAAAATTTCTAAATTTTTTTCAAATGTAAATATAATCTTTAGTTATAATAATCTTAATAAATATATGACATTTAAATTCAATTTAAATAATCACATTGCTAGATATTATAATAATGATCAATAAATAAATTAATAAACTCTTATTAATAAGATAGATATTATTTAAAATATATTTGCAAAATCTAAATTTATTCAAAATCAAAGTATATATTACTAAATATATATAAGCGTATATATATTTTTTGATTAAAAATAAATTATTTAAATTATATGTGTCGCACTCATAATTTATTTTGTAATAAAAATTTCTATAAAAATAAACTAATAAATAATTAAATTGAATATTTAAAATAATAATAAATTGAAATAAAAATTCAATTTATTAATTATTAAGTAGTATATTGCGGTTTAATGGTTTATGTATTTTGGCATTATGGGGTTTAAGAGTTTACTGATATAATTGTGTATGCATTTTGTGGTTTATAGGTTTTATTTAATAAATAAAATAACATAAAATTAATTTTATTATTTTTTTCATATTTCCAAAGGTATAACCTTTGGAAATATGATAATTTTTAAATTTTTTTCAAAAGTGAATTAAATATTTAGTTATAATAATCATTATATTTATATATCATATAAATTCAATATAAAAAATTTTATTGATAAATATTCTAATGATCAAAAAATATATTATTAAACAATTATTAATAAGATATATATAAATTAAAATATAATTATAAAATTTAATTAATGATTTAGAATGAGAGCAAAATATTTTACTATATAATAATTTTTTTTTGGAAATTTTCTTTTATTTTAAAAAGTTTATCAATAATTTTTTGATGAAAAATAATTTATATAAATTATATTTGTCTAACTCAACTTATTTTGTAATTAATATTTATATATAAATAAACAAATAAATAATTTAAATGAATATTTAAAATTATCATGAAAAAAAATACTATTTATTATTTATTATTTAGGGATACCTATATAATTTAAATTAGATCTGTCTCACGAATAATTTATTTTGTAATTAATATTTCGATAAAATTAATTGATAAATAATTAAAATAACAATTTAAAATTATACTGAATACAAATTAAAATGAGATTTATGATTTATTATTAATGTATACCAGTTTAATGATTTAAGTATTTATAGGTTTTGTCGTTAGGAGTTTAGCAATATATGTTTTTACACATTTAGTGGTTTATAGGTTTTATTTAAAAAAATAAAATAACAAAAAAAAATTCTATAATTTTTTATCATTTTCATTGGTTATATAACATTTGAAAATATAATAATATTTAAATTTTTTTGAAATTTTAATACAATATTTTGTTATAATAATATTAATAATAATATATCATATAAATTTAATCTAAATAATTTTATTGATAGATATTATAATAATGATTAAAAATAAAATTTATAAACTATTAATATTAAGATAGATATTAATTAATAAATATTGTCAAAACCCAAATTGATTCAAAATTAAATTAACTTATATTACTTGATAATAATTTTTAATTTTTAAATCTATACTTCTTTTATAAGCGTGTATTTTTATTACATAAATAATATATTATTTAAATTAAATTTGTCCCACTCATAATTTATTTCGTAATAAATATTTATAAATAAATACACTAATAAATAATTAAAATGAATATTTAAAAATATAAGAAATATCAATAAAAAATAGATTTATTAATTATTAAGTAGTATTTAGTGGTTTAATGGTTTATGTATTTAGGCATTACAGGGTTTAGGAGTTTACTGATTTAACTTTATATGCATTTAGGCAATACGGGACTTGGAGATTCGCGACCCAACCCGAAGTCTTGTCCCGAAAGAATCGATACTGAGAAAAATCCGATTACGTTGACTTTTCCCATCCCGTTCTGTCACGTATTTTTTCTTTTGGGATGGTTCTGGATCTTAAGCAATATCCATCCCGAGAACTCTCCCATCCTAAAAAACCGATACTAGAACCAGGAATATATATATATATATATATATATATATATATATATATATATATATATATATATATACATATATATATTCCTTTTGGTTTGTTTTTCGGATGAGAATTGAGTGATTAATTATTATTATTATGTGTCTCAATCTGTTTTGAAGATTATTTGTTGTGGTGTTATGATTGGGCCGAATGAGTGGGCTGAATGTATTACAGTAAGTTTTGTAGAGCTTGCTTGTTTGAAATATTTATATGTATTTATGCTTAACATATCATATTAATTAATGGCAATGCGGATGGCACAATCCAGCGGTAAATGAAAAATACAATAAATTGATGATTATCACATCTCAAATGATCAAAGTACTGGTAAATCCAATAATGAGTGAGACATATAATTTAAATATATTATTTTTTATGAAAAAAAAATAAGCTTATAAAAATAAACAAAATTTCAATAAATTAGAATTTTATTTAGTAATATAATTTACATTGATTTTGAATTATTTTGGGTTCTGCAAATATATTTTAATTAATATTTATCTTATTAATAAAAGTTTATTAATTTATTTTTCGATCATTATAATAATATATATTAATAAAATTTTTTATATTAAATTTACATCAAATATAATTATTAAGATTATTATAATTAAGTATTGCATTCATATTTTAGAAAGATTAAAAAATTATTATATTTTCAAAGGTAATAACCTTTGAAAATAACGAAAATTCATAAAAATAATTTTTTTGATATTTCATTGATTAAATAAAACCTATAAACACCTAAATTTATAAACATATAAGTCAATAAACTTCTTAACCCCAAAACCACAAAAAACTTTAACCATTAAATAGGTATACCCTAAATAATAAATCATAAATCTCTTTTTATTAGTATTCATTATAATTTTAAATATTCATTTTAATTATTTATCGATTTATTTTTATAGAAATATTAATTACAAAATAAATTATTAGTGAGTCAGATATAATTTAAATAATTTATTTTTCATCAAAAAAATATATATGCTTATAAAATGAGGCAAAATTTTTAAAATAAAAAATTATTATTTAGTAATATATCTTTTTTTAATTTTGAATCATTCTAGATTCTACAATTATATTTTAATTTATATCATTCCTATTAATACTAGTTTATTAATTTATTTATTGATCACTATTATAATATCTATTAATAAAAGTATTTATATTTAGTTTACATTATATATAATTATTAAGATTATTATAACTAAATATTATATTCACATTTAAAAAAATTTAAAATTATTATATTTTCAAAGGTTACAACCTTCAAAAATTAAGAAAATTCAAAAAATTTAATATTTTTTGTTTTTTAATTCTTTAGATAATAACTATAAATTACTAAACTCCTAAACCCAAAAAAATTTAAATACTTAAACCATTAAACCTATATATCCTGAATAATAAATAATAAATCTCAATTTTATTTGTATTCATTATAATTTTAAATAATTATTATAATTATTTATTAGTTTATTATTATAGAATTATAAATTACAAAATAACTTATGAGTAAGACAAATTAATTTAAATAATTTATCTATAATAACACAAATATAAAGTTATAAAAATGAAAAACATTAAAAAAATTATTATTTAGTAATATATTTACTTTGATTTTGAATAAGTTTAGATTTTGCAAATATATTTTAAATAATATATATCTTATTAATAATAGTTTATTACATTTTTTTGATCATTATTATAATATATAGCAATGTAATTATTTATATTGAATTTAAATGTCTAATAATTATTAAGATTATTATAACTAAATATTAAAATTTACATTTAAAAAAAATTTAAAAATTTTTATATTTTCAAAGGTTATAACCTTCAAAAATTTTAAAAATAATAAAAATAAATTTTTTGTTATATCATTGTTTAAATAAAACTTATAAACCACTAAATGCCTAACACGTAAACCTCTAAACACCTAAACACAAAAGCCCCTAAATACTTTAACTTTTAAACTTGTAAACCTTAAATATAATTTAAATAATTTATTAAAATATTAATTACAAAATAAATTATGAGTGATAAAAATATAATTTAAATAATTTATTTTTATCATAAAAAAATATGAGCTTATAAAAAGAAGCAAAATATAAAAAAAAATTATTATTTAGTAATAAATTTTACTTGGATTTTTAATATTTTTAGGTTTTGCAATTATATTTTAATTTATATCTATCATATTAATAATAACATATTAATTTATTTTTTGATAATTGATATCATATCTATCAATAAAATTGTTTATATTTAGTTTATATTATATATAATTATAATGATTATTATTACTAAATATTGTATTCACAGTTTTAAAAAATTTTAAAATTATTATATTTTCAAAGTTTATAACCTTTGAAAATGTGAAAAAATATCAAAAATAAATTTTTTGTTATTTCATTTTTTAAATAAAACCTATAAACCACTAAATGCCTAAAAACATAAATCACTAAAATCATCAACGAAAAAACCTCTAAATACTTAAAATATTAAACTGGTATACATTAATAATAATTCATAAATCTCATTTTAATTTTTTTTAGTATAATTTTAAATTTTTATTTTAATTATTTATCAGTTTATTTTATAAAAATTTTAATTACAAAATAAATTAATAGTGAGACAGATCTAATTTAAATTAGACTGGCATACCCAAAATAATAAAGAATAAATCTTAATATTATTTTTTTCATTATAATTTTAAATATTAATTTCAATTATTTATTTGTTTATTTTTATATAAATAATAATTAAAAAATAAATTATGAGTTAGAAAAATATAATTTATATAAATAAATTTAAATCAAAAAAATATGGATAAACTTAAAAAAAACAATTTCAAAACAATAAATTATTATATAGTAATATATTTTAATTTCTTCTGAATCATTTTAGGTTTTTTTATTATATTTTAATTCATACCTATCTTATTAATAATAGATTATTAATTTATTTCTTGATCATTTTTAGCATATTTATCAATAATATTGTTTATATTGAATTTATATGATATATAAATATAATTATTATTATAACTAAATATTGAATTTACATTTGAAAAAAATTTAAAAATTATTATATTTTCAAAGGTTATAACCTTTGAAAATATCAAAAAATAATAAAAATAAATAATTTGTTATTTTAATTTTTAAATAAAACCTATAACCCACTAAATGCATACATAGTTAAATCAGTAAACTCTTAAGGCCCGTAATGCCTAAATACATAAACCTTTAAACTGCAATATGCTACTTAATAATTAAGAAATCTAATTTTTATTACAATTTATTATTATTTTAAATATTCATTTTAATTATTTATAAGTTTATTTTGATAGAAATATTTATTACAAAATAAATTATGAGTCTGACAAATATAATTTAAATAATTTATTTTTAATCAAAAAAATATATACTCATATAAAAGAACTAAAAATTTAAAAATTAAAAATTATTATCCAGTAATATTTTTTACTTTAATTTTTAATAAATTTGTGTTTTGTAAATATTTTTTAATTAATATTAATCTTATTATTAATAGTTTATTAATTTAATTTTTGATCATTATTATAATATCTATTAATAAAATTGTTTATATTGAATTTATATGATATATAATTATTAAAATTATTATAATTAAATATTGTATATACATTTCAAAATATTTTAAATATTATTATATTTTCAAAGGTTATAACCTATGAAAATGACAAAAAATTACAAATTTTTTTATGTTATTTTATTTTTTAAATAAAACTTATAAACCACTAAATGCATAAAAACATAAATCGCTAAACTCCGAAACGACAAAACAAAAATTTGCCTAAAAAGGCAAATTTTTAAAAACAAAAATTTATTATTTTGTAATATATTTTATTTTGATTTTGAATCATTTTAGTTTTTGCAATTATATATTAATATATATCATTCTTATTAATAATAGTTTATTAATTTTTTATTGATCATTATTATAATATCTATTAATAAAATTATTTATATTGAGTTTACATTATATATAATTATTAAGAATATTATAACAAAATATTATATTTACATTTAAAAAAAATTAAAAATTATTACTTTTTCAAAAGTTATATCCTTCAAAAATTAAAAAAATCAAAAAATTTAATTTTTTATTTTTTTATTCTTTAAATAAAAACTATGAATAACTAAAGTCCTAAACTCTTAAATCACTAAACCCCAAAACACCTAAATACTTAAACCATTAAACTAGTATATCCTGAATAATAAATAATAAATCTCAATTTTATTTGTATTCATTATAATTTTAAATATTCATTTTAATATTTTTATAGTTTATTTTTATAGAAATATAAATTAAAAATAAATTATGTCGAAGGCAAATATAATTTAAATAATTTACTTTCAATAACAAAGGTTTTTTTTGTATATATAAAACCTATAAACTACTAAATGCCTAAACGCTTAAATCATTAAACTCCTAAACCCCAAAACCCCAAAACCCTTAAATACCTAAACATTTAAACCATTTTTAAAGGTTTAAGTATTTATAAATAATATATAAATATCTATCAATAAATAATAGTTTATTAATTTATTTTTTTGATCATTATTATATTTATATTTATATTTAGTTAGTTAATATCTATCAATAAAATTGTTTATTTTTAATTTACATGATATATAATTATTAAGTTTATTATAACTAAATAATGTATTCACATTTGAAATATATTTAAAAATTTTTATATTTATAAAGGTTATAAACTTCAAAATAGATAAAAAATTTGAAAAATAATTTTTTTGTTATTTCATTATTTAAATAAAACATATAAACTACTAAATGCCTAAACACTTAAATCACTAAACTTCTAAACTCCTAAATACTTAAACCATTTAACTGGTATACCCTAAATAATTAATCATAAATCTCATTTTTATTTGTATTCATTATAATTTTTATATTCATTTTAATTATTTATTATTTATTTTTATAGAAATATTAATTGCAAAATAAAATTATGAATGAAACAAAAATAATTTAAATAATTTATCTTAATCAAAAATATTTATAAGCTTATAAAAAGAATCAAAAATTTTAAAAATAAAAATTTATTATTTAGTAATATATTTTACTTTGATTTTGAATCATTTTAGGTTTTGCAAATATATTTTAATTAATTTTTATCTTATTAATAATAGTTTATTAATCTATTTTATGATCAGTATTATAATATCAATCTATACAATTATTTATTTTAAATTTACATGATATTTAATTTTTATGATTATTATAATTAAATATTGTAATAACATTTGAATAAAAATTAAAAAATATAAATTTTCAATGGTTATAACCTTGAAAATCAGAAAATATCATAAAAATAATTTTTTTGTTATTTAATTATTTAAATAAAACCTATAAACCACAAAATACCTAAATAATTAAATTACTAAACTCCTAAACCCTGATACTACAGCACCACACACACATAGTGACGGACCATAGTACACACGTGCACATATTCTTGTCTATTTTGGTGTAGCATTTAGAGGGGCCATCAAGTGCTAGAAGCAGCCAGAAGTATGGCCCACCAGCTTGTAGAGGGCCCCTCTAGAAAGCCGGAATGATAACATTCACACAATTGACGAGACCGAGCAAAGTGTCGGTAGTAAACCAAGGAGTAGTTAGGAGTGGGTCCCACTAGCCCTATCAGGCAGCATAGAGGGCCACCCAACCGTAGCCCTACAGAAGTAGTGGGTAATCCATGATTAATTGGAGAGCCGGAAAAATCCGAAGTATCACAAAGCAGGGCCAGTAAGCAATGGAGTCCAGACCAGCCATACGGGAGCAAATGATTCAAACTTGTAGTTATTGTTTGTAGTCTTATTTGTATTTTGGACTTTGTATGCACCATGTACTTGTAGAGACGGATCATGACATACTCACACACACAATCTTGTATTTTCTCTATGTAGCATGCAATGAGGGCAATTGGACCCATGAGTATCTCTAAGTGGGGCCCATTAATGCATTTTTTAAATACACATTAGGCGATGCTAAAATCCCTGGAGCAGAAGACTGATCATTATAGCATATTGTATTTTACTTGTATTCTAGCTTGATTGTACGCGTAGATAATTAGACTATCAGATGGACCTCATCAAACATGCACACCGATGCATCCAATTTTTTGATATTTTATCGGTGCAACATACAGCCACATCTTGGAGCTCGAGGAGTAAGCATTCTAACCCAAGAGATACTTCTTTGAGGATCATTAGAGCAAAAGAATGTGGAATTCAGAGGTGAGAATGAATTAACAAAGTTCCATAGATATGGACTTGTGGATTTATGGGTATTCAATTTTACATGTATTCCATTGCATAGCAATGACATAGGCAAACGCTTGATGATGCATGTCACACACATGCACAATCTTATATTTGCATAGTTTTAAAATGGTGCATCATTCATGTTCCTCCAAAAGGCTTGGACAAATCTGAATGGAAAGGATGTAGTGCGCATAATGACTCAATGCCATCTCTCAAGTCCAGGAATGCCAGGTGATTTTAGTTGAATTAGTACGCTTGGAATTATTAGGCATTATGTTTTTTTAAGTATTTTATGCATACAATCAATATGGTGCATAAGATTTGGTGGGCTAGCCTAAATTAGTCAGCTTTTTAGTCTCTTGTAAATTGTGTGCCTAAATGATAAATAAAGTGTGTATTTTGCAAAAAAAAAAAACAAAAAAAAACCATAAACCCTAAACTTTAAATCCTAAACCGTAAACCATAAACTATATCCATGGTCCATAAACCCTAAATTCTAAATCTCATGTTTTGCAGTTTTATAATCAAATGACTAAGTTTTAAATTTAAATTGAAATTCACAACTTTTAGGAATGTCACAGATTTAACTTTTTGTATATTTAACACAAAGTCATGCCTCAAGGGGTGAGTTATGGATTCAGTCTCTTTCTTGCTTTAGATTATTGTCGCATTAGCAATGGTCATGATTGTATATTTTGTCTCTACGAACATAAAATCATATCGATGAGAATATGCCATAACTTGTGTCTCTCTATTGAACATATTGTAATGGCTTTAAGAATGATCATGAATACATATTTAATCACTATAATACTTGGTCACAGTATTGGATATGACCATAGCTTGTGCATTTTATCTTTATATTCCAAAGTCATTGCACTTGGAATGATTGTAACTTTGGACATTCCTCAAGAGCTAAAGTGGTGACCCTATAAATAGTAAAAGCTCGAGTACTACTCTTTATAACATTCTATAGCTAGAATTCTTGGGATTGGAAATATCACTATGGCATTTTTTTTGATTTGTGACCTCAAGTGTCAATATGCAAGACTAATATTTTGAACAATGATTAAAACCTTTTAAACATTTGAATACGATTCATTTACACCTTTTTGGGTATTGTGAGCTTCTATATATAACTCATTTAATATAAAAAGAAAGAAATGATACTTTTCATATCCACGAGGATATAAAAAAAAGGCTTAGACATGCCAATAAAATAAATTTTGTGATTCTTGATTGAATGAGAGCCCATACTTCTTACACTACTCAAACCACTCTGGGAGTAGTTCGTACTAATTACCTACATGGTGGTAATTTTTTTCGAGGAGAAGTTTGTTTTAAAAAAATTGATTTGAGTGTGTGCATAAAAGATATTTTAGAAGAAATTACAATAATCAATATAAATAGCATCCACAACAACTAGCTAATTCAACACATAGGGGTACAACATTGGTTTAGTCTGTTAGCGTACATGGGTCAAATTACCTTTGATAGCCCAGTGATTCAACATCAAATATGATGAGACATAATAGAGATAATGTAAAAGCTACTATTATTTTGGTTAGAGCTTTAGCAATCATTCTTGAGTTGAGAAAGGAACAAAATAAATTATTTTAATTATTCAGTATAATTTTAATTGTTATTTTAATTATTTATCAGTTTATTTTTATAGAAATATTAATTACAAAATAAATTATTAGTAAGACAGATCTAGTTTAAATTAGACTGGTATATCCTAAATAATAAAGAATAAATCTCATTTTTTTTTCATTTTAATTATAAATATTCAAATTTAATTATTTAATTGTTTATTTTTATATAAATATTAATTACAAAATAAATTATGAGTTACACAAATATAATTTATATAAATTATTTTTCACCAAAATAATATAGATAAACTTTTTTTTTAAAAAAAAAATTTCAAAACAAAAATTTATTATATAGTAATATATTTTGCTTTGCTTCTGAATCATTTTAGGCTTTGTAAATATATTTTAAATGGTATCTATCTTATTAATAATAGATTATTATTTTATTTTTTCATCATTATTAGAATATTTATCAATAAAAATGTTTATATTGAATTTATATGATATATAAATATAATGATTATTATGACTAAATATTGCATTCACTTTTGAAAAAAAATTTAAAATTATTAAATTTTCAAAGGTTACAACCTTTGAAAATGTGAAAAAATAAAAAAATATATATTTTTTGTTATTTCATATTTTAAATAAGACCTATAGATCATTAAATGCTTACTTAATTAAATCAGTAAGCTCGTAAATCCTGAAACTCCTAAATACATAAACCTTTTAACAGTTATATACTACTTAATAAATAATAAATCTCATTTTTATTTCTATTTATTCTAATTTTAAATATTAATTTTAATTTTTTATAGTTTAAATTTTTAGAAAAATTAATTACTAAATAAATTTCGAGTGAGACATATATTATTTTAATTATTTATTTTAATAAAAAAAAATATAAGCTTATAAAAAGAATGAAAATTTTAAAAATTAAATAATATTATTTAGTAATATATTTTGATTTGATTTTGAATCATTTTGTGTTATGTAAATATATTTTTATTTGTTTTTATATTATTAATAATAGTTTATTAATTTAATTTTTGATCATTATTATAATATCTTTCATTAAAATTGTTTATATTGAATTTATATGAAATATAATTATTAAGATTAATATAATTATACATAGTATTCACATTTCAAAAAATTTTAAAAATTATTTTATTTTTAAAGGTTATAACCTTTGAAAATCAGAAAAAATCTAAAAAAAATTTTTATTTTTATTATATAAATAAAACCTATATACCACTAAATACCTAAAAACATAAATTGATAAACTCCTAAACGAAAAAACTTCTAATTAATCAAACCATTAAACCTGTATACCACATATAATAAATCATAAATCTCATTTTAATTTGTATTCATTATAATTTTAAATATTCATTTTAATTATTTATTAGTTTATTTTTTATAGAAATATTAATTACAAAATAAATAATGAGGGAGACAACTATAATTTTAATAATTTATTTTTAATCAAAAAAAAAATATAAGCTTATAAAAAGAAGTAAAAATCTAAAAACAAAAAATTATTATTTAGTAATATATTTTACTTTGATTTTGAATCATTATATATAGGTTTTGCAATTATATTTTAATTGCTATCAATCTTATTAAGAATAGTTTATTAATTTATTATTTGATCAATTTTATAATATCCAACAATAAAATTACTTATATTAAATTTAAATGTCTTATAATTATTAAGATTATTATAAGTAAATATTATATTTACATTTGAAAAAAATTTAAAAATTATTATATTTTCAAAGGTTATAACCTTCAAAAATGATAAAAAGTCACAAAAATAATTTTTTTATTTTTTTATTATTTAAATTAAACTTATAAACCACTATATGCCTAAACATTTAATCTATAGACTCCTAAAACTCAAAACCCCCTAAATACTTAAACAATTAAACCTATATAACATAAATAATAAATAATAAATCTCATTTTTATTTGTAATCATTATAATTTTAAATATTCATTTTAATTATTTTTTAGTTTATTTTTATAGAAATATTAATTACAAAATAAATAATGAGTGAGACATATATAATTTAAATAAATTATTTTTTATGAAAAAAAATATAAGCTTATAAAAATAAACAAAAGTTCTAAAATTTAAAATTTTATTTAGTAATATAATTTACATTGATTTTGAATTATTTTGGGTTTTGCAAATATATTTTAATTAATATCTATCTTATTAATAATAGTTTATTAATTTATTTTTTGATCATCAAAATAATATATATTAATAAAATTTTTTATATTGAATTTACATCAAATATAATTATTAAGATTATTATAACTAAGTATTGTATTCATATTTTAGAACTATTAAAAAATTATTATATTTTCAAAGGTTATAAACTTTCAAAATCACGAAAATTCATAAAAATAATTTTTTTGTAATTTCATTGATTAAATAAAACATATAAACACCTAAATGTGCAAACATATAAATCAATAAACTCATTAACCCCAAAACCACAAAAAACATAAACCATTAAATAGGTATACACTAAATAATAAATAATATATCTCTTTTTTATTAGTATCCATAATAATTTTAAATATTCATTTTAATTATTTATCAATTTATTTTTATAGAAATATTAATTACAAAATAAATTATTAGTGAGACAGATATAATTTAAAATTTTTATTTTCATCAAAAAAATATATATGCTTATAAAATGAGGCAAAATTTTTAAGATAAAAAATTATTAATTAGTAATATTTCTTATTTTGATTTGGAATCTTTTTAAATTCTACAATTATATTTTAATTTATATCATTCTTATTAATACTAGTTTATTAATTTTTTTTTTGATCATTATTATAATATCTATTAATATAATTATTTATATTTAGTTTAAATTATATATAATTATTAAGATTATTATAACTAAATATTATAATCACATTTAAAAAAATTTAAAATTATTATATTTTCAAAGGTTACAACCTTTAAAAATTAAAAAAATTCAAAAAATTAAATTTTTTGTTTTTTAATTCTTTAGATAATAACTATAAATCACTAAAGGACTAAAAACTTAAATCACTAAACTCCTAAACCAAAAAAAACATATATTATTTATAATAGTTTATTAAATTTTTTTTGATCATTATTATAATATCTACCAATGTAATTATTTATTTTGAATTTAAATGATTTATAATTATTAAGATTCATATAACTACATATTATATTTACATTTAAAAAAGATTTAAAAATTATTATATTTTCAAAGGTTATAACCTTCAAAAATTAAAAAAATAATAAAAATAAATTTTTTATTATATCTTTGTTTAAATAAAACTTATAAACCACTAAATGCCTAAACACTTAAACCTCTAAACTCCTAAACACAAAAGCCCTTAAATACTTAAACCTTTAAACTCATAAACCTAAAATATAATTTAAATAATTTATTAAAATATTAATGACAAAATAAATATGAGTGATACAAATATAATTTAAATAATTTATTTTTCATCAAAAAAAATATAAGATTATAAAAAGAAGCAAAAACTAAAAAAAATTATTCTTTAGAAATAAATTTTACTTGGATTTTGAATATTTTTAGGTTTTGCAATTATATTTTAATTTATATCTATCATATAAATAATAGCATATTATTTATTTTTTGATAATTGATATCATATATATCAATAAAATTGTTTATATTGAGTATATATCTTATATAATTATAATGATTATTATTAATAAATATTATATTCACATTTTAAAAATTTTAAAATTATTATTTTTTCAAAGGTCATAACCTTCGAAAAGGTGAAAAAATATAGAAAATAATTTTTTTGTTATTTCATTGTTTAAATAAAACCTATAAACCACTAAATTCCTAAAAACATAAATTGCTAAAGTCATAAATGAAAAAACATCTAAATACTTAAAATATTAAATCGGTATAAATTACTAATAATTCATAAATCACTTTTTAATTTTTATTCAGAATAATTTTAAATTTTTATGTAAATTATTCATCAGTTTATTTTTATAAAAATATTAATTACAAAATAAATTATTAGTGAGACAGATCTATTTTAAATTAAACCGCCAGCCCAAAATAATAATTAATAAATCTTATTTTTTTTTCATTATAATTTTAAATATTCATTTTAATTATTTATTTGTTTATTTATATATTAATATTAATTACAAAATAAATTGAGTCAGACAAATATAATTTATATATATTATTTTTCATCAAAAAATTATAAATAAACTTTTTAGAAGAAAAAAAAAATTCTAAAAAAAAATTATTATATAGTAATATATTTTGCTTTCATTCTGAATCATTTTAGGTTTTATAATTATATTTTAATTGATATCTATATTTTTTTTAATTGAAGTCTATCTTATTAATAATAGATTATTAATTTATTTTTTGATCATTATTAGAATATTTATCAATAAAATTGTTTATATTGAATTTATATTATATATAAATATAATAATTATTATAACAAAAGATTGTATTAACTTTGAAAAAAAGTTAAAATTTATTATATTTTGAAAGGTTATAACATTTTAAAATATTAAAAAATAATAAATATTTATTTATTGTTATTTTATTTTTTAAATAAAACCTATAAACCACTAAAAGCCTAAAAACATAAATATGTAAACTCCTAAATGACAAAACCACTAAATACTTATTCCATTAAACTGGTATAAATTAATAATAAATCATAAACCTCATTTTAATTTTTATTAAGTATAATTTTAAATTTTAATTTTAATTATTTATCAATTTATTTTTATAGAAATATTAATTACAAAATAAATTATTATTGAGACAGACCTAATTTAAATTAAATCGATATCCCTAAATAATAAATAATAAATCTCATTTTTTTCATTATAATTTTAAATATTCATTTTAATTATTTATTTGTTATATATATATAAATATTAATTTTAAAATAAATTGAGTTAGACAAATATGATTTATATAAATTGTTTTTCATCAAAAAATTATAGATAAACTTTTTAAAAGAAAAATAAATTGCAATGCAAAAAATTATTATATAGTAATATATTTTGCTTTGCTTTTTAATCATTTTAGGTTTTGTAATTATATATTAATTGATATCTATCTTATTAATAATAGATTATTAATTTATTTTTGGACTATTATTTGAATATTTATCAATAAAATTGTTTATATTGAATTTATTTGATATATAAATATAATGATTATTATAACTAAAGATTCTATTCACTATTTAAAAAAATTTTAAAATTATTATATTTTGAAAGGTAATAACATTTGAAAATATCGAAAAATAAAAAAATATATTTTTTGTTATTTTATTTTTTAAATAAAACCTATAAACCACTAAAAGCTTAAAAACATAAATTGCTAAACTCCTAAACGACAAAACCTATAAATACTTAAACCATTAAATTTCTATACATTAATAATAAATAATAAATCTCATATTAATTTTTATTTTAATTATTTATTAGTTTATTTTTATAGAAATATTAATTAAAAATAAATTGGTATCCCTAAATAATAAATAATAAATCACAATATTTTTTCATTATAATTTTAAATATTCATTTTAATTATTTATTTGTTTATTTATATGTAAATATTAATTATAAAATAATTTATGAGTTACACAAATATAATTTATGTAAATTATTTTTCATCAAAAAATTATAGAATAACTTTTTAAAAGAAATAAAAATTTCAAAACAAAAAATTATTGTATAGTAATATATTTTGCTTTGCTTCTGAATCATTTAATGTTTTGTAATTATATTTTAATTGATATCCATCTTATTAATAATAGATTATTAAGTTATTTTTTCATCATTATTATAATATTTATCAATAAAAATGTTTATATTGAATTTATATGATATATAAATAAAATGATTATTATAACTAAATATTGTATTCACTTTTGAAAAAAATTTTAAAATTATTATAATTCAAAGTTTATAACATTTGAAAATGTGAAAAAATAAAAAAAATATTTTTTCTTTGTTATTCTATTGTTTAAATATAACCTATACACCACTAAATGCCTAAGCATTTAAATCACTAAACTACAAAATGCCGATACCTCTATAAAGATAATCTTTTAAATCGTTATACGCTAAATAATAATTAATAAATTTCATTTTTATTTGTTTTCATTATAATTTAAAAAATTCATTTTTATTGTTTTGTTTTTTATTATTATATTTGTATTAATTATAAAATAAATTATAAGTTAATAATATAATTTATAAAAATTATTTTTTATCAAAAAATTGATAAGCTTATAAAAAGAATAAAAATTAAAAAAACAAATAATTATTATTTAGTAATATATTTTGCTTTGATTTTGTATCATTTTAAGTTTTGATATTATATTTTAAGTAATATCAATCTTATTCATAATAGATTTTTAATTAATTTTTTGATAATTATTAGAATATCTATCAATATAATTATTTATATTGAATTTATATGATATATAAATATAATGATATTATAAATAAATATTGTATTCACATTTGGAAAAAATTTAAAAATTATTATATTTTCAAAGGTTATAATATTAAAAAATGATAAAAAATAATAAAAAATAATTTTTATTTATTTTATTTTTTAAATAAAACCTATAGACCATTAAATACTTACTTAAATTAGTAAGCTAATAAACCCCGAAACACCTAAATACATAAACATTTTAACATCTAAATACTACTTAATAAATAATAAATCTAATTTTTATTTCTATTTATTATAATTTTAAATATTCATTTTAATTATTTATAGTTTTCTTATTTAGAAAATTTAATTACAAAATAAATTTCGAGTAAGCCAAATATTATTTAAATAATTTATTTTTAATCAAAAAAAATATAAGCTTATAAAAAGGACAAATTTAAAATTAAATATTATTAATTAGTAATATATTTTGATATGATTTTGAATCATTTTGTGTTATGTAAATATATTTTAATTAATATTTATATTATTAATAATAGTTTATTAATTTAATTTTTGATCATTATTATATTATCTATCTTTAAAATTATTTATATTGAATTTATATGATATATACTTAGTAAGATTAATATAATTATACTTAGTTTTCACATTTCAAAAAATTTTAAAAATTATTTAATTTTAAAAGGTTATAACCTTTGAAAATCAGAAAAAATCGAAAAAAAAAATTTTAAAATTTTTTTATATAAATTAACCTATAAACCACTAAATGCCTAAAAACATAAATTGATAAACTCCTAAATGACAAAACTCCTAAATAATCAAACCATTAAACCTGTATACCACTTAAAATAAAAGATAAATCTCAATTTAATTTGTATTCATTACAATTTTAAATATTCATTTTAATTATTTATTAGTTTATTTTTATAGAAATATTAATTACAAAATAAATAATGAGCGAGACAACTATAATTTTAATAATTTATTTATAATCAAAAAAATATATAAGCATATAAAAAGAAGTAAAAATTTAAAAACAAATAATTATTATTTAGTAATATATTTTACTATAATTTTGAATCATTATGTATAGGTTTTGCAATTATATTTGAATTGCTATCAATCTTATTAAGAATAGTTTATTAATTTATTATTTGATCAATTTTATAATATCTAACAATAAAATTACTTATATTGAATTTAAATGTCTATTAATTATTAAGATTATTATAACTAAATATTATATTTACATTTGAAAAAAATTTAAAAATTATTATATTTTCAAAGGTTATAACCTTCAAAAATGATAAAAAATCACAAAAATAATTTTATTATTATTTTATTATTTAAATAAAACTTATAAACCACTAAATGCCTAAACATTTAAATATCTAGAATTCTAAACCCGAAAACCCCTAAATACTTAAATCATTAAACCTATATAACCTAAATAATAAATCTAATTTTTATTTGTATTCATTATAATTTTAAATATTCATTGTAATTATTTTTTAGTTTATTTTTATAGAAATATTAATTACAAAATAAATAATGAGTGACACATATATATTTTAAATAAATTATTTTTTATGAAAAAAAATATAAGCTTATAAAAATAAACAAAATTTCAAAAATTTAAAATTTTATTTAGTAATATAATTTACTTTGATTTTAAATTATTTTGGGTTATGAAAATATATTTTAATTAATATCTATCATATTAATAATAGTTTATTAATTTATTTCTTGATCATCAAAATATTATATATTAATAAAATTTTTTATATTGGATTTACATCAAATATAATTATTAAGATAATTATAACTAAGTATTGTATTTATTTTTTAGAACTATTAAAAAATTATTATATTTTCAAATGTTATAACCTTTGAAAATCACGAAAATTCATAAAAATAAAATTTTTGGTATTTCATTGATTAAATAAAACCTATAAACACATAAATGTGCAAACATATAATTCAATAAAGTCATTAAGCCCAAAACCACCATAAACTTAAACCATTAAATAGGTATACCCGAAATAATTAATCATAAATCTCATTTTTATTAGTATTCATTATAATTTTATATATACATTTTAATTATTTATTAGTTTTTTTATAGAAATATAAATTAAAAAATAAATTAATAGTGAGATAAATATAATTTAAATAATTTATTTTTCATCAAAAAATATATTGGCTTATAAATGGATAAAAAAATTTAAAAATTTAAAATTAATAATTAGTAAACTATTTCACTTTGATTTTGAATCATTTTAGGTTTTGTAAATATATTTTAAACAATATTTATCTTATTAATAATTGTTTATTAATCTTTTGTATGATCATTATTATTATATATATCAATATAATTGTTTATATTGAATTTAGATGATATATAATTATTAAGATCATCATAACTAAATATAGTATTCACATTTAAAAAAAATTTAAAAATTGTTATAGTTTCAAAGGTTATATCCTTCAAAAATGAGAACAAATAAATAAAAAAAAAATTGTTATTTTATTTTTTAAATAAAACCAATAAACTACTAAATGCATAAACACTTAAATCACTAAATTCTTAAATCCCAAAACTCCTAAATATATAATCTTTTAAACCTATATATTTTATCTTATTAATAATAGTTTTATTTAATATCTATCTTATTAATATATTTTACTTTGATTTTGAATCATTTTAGGTTTTGAAAATAAATTTTATTTAATATATATCTTATTAATAATAGTTTATTAATTTATTTTATTATCATCATCATAATGTCTATAAAAAAATTATTTATATTGAATTTACATAATATATAATTATTTAGATTATTATAACAAAATATTATTTTCATATTTTAAAAAAATTTAAAAATTATTTATTTTTCAAAGGTTATAACATTTGAAAATAAGGAAAAATAAAAAAATAAATTTTTTGTTATTAGATTTTTTAAATAAAATCTATAAACCACAAAATACCTAAATTCTTAATGACTAAATTCCTAATTCCTGAAGTCCATAAATACATGAGCCTTTAAATTAGTATACTCTAAATAATAAATAATAAATCTCATTTTTATTAGTATTCATTATAATTTTAAATATTCGTTTTAATTATTTATCAGTTTATTTTTATAGAAATATTAATTACAAAATAAATTATTAGTGAGACGGATATAATATAAATAATTTATCTTTCCTCAAAAAAATATAAGATCATAATAGAAGCAAAATTTTTAAAACAAAATATTATTATTTAGTAATTTATTTTAATTTAATTTTGAATAATTTTAAATTATGCAATTATATTTTAATTTAGATCATTCTAATTAATAATAGTTTATTAATTTATTTATTGATCATTATTATAATATCTGTTAAGAAAATTATTTATATTGATTTTAGATTATATATAATTATGAAGATTATTATAACTAAATATTATATTCACATTTTTAAAAAAAGTAAAAATTATTATATTTTCAAAGGTTATAACCTTCCAAAATTAGATAAAATCTCCAAAGGCATAAACACTTAAATGACTAAACCCCAAACACCAAAATACTTAAACCATTAAACCTGTATATCCTAAATAATAAATAATAAATCTCAATTTTATTTGTATTCATTATAATTTTAAATATTTATTTTAATTATTTATTAGTTTATTATTATAGAATTATAAATTACAAAATAAATTATGAGGAAGACAAATATAATTTTAATAATTTATTTTTAATAACAAAAATATTAACTTATAAAAATAGCAAAATATTAAAAAAAATTATTATTCAGTAATATATAATTTGATTTTGAATAAATTTAGATTTTGGAAGTATATTTTAAATAATATTTATCTTATTAATAATAGTTTATTAATTTATTTATTGATCATAATTAAATATCTAGAAATGTTATTATTTATATTGAATTTAAATGACTTATATTTATTAAGATTATTATAACTAAATATTATATTTACATTTCAAAAAAATTTAGAAATTTTTATATTTTCAAAGGTTATAACTTTCAAAAATTAGAAAAAAAAAATAAAAATAAATTTTTTGTAATATCATTGTTTAAATAAAACTTATAGACAACTAAATGACAAAACACTTAAATCTATAAACTCTTAAACACAAAGCCCCTAAATACTTAAAACTTTAAACTCATAAAACTTAAATATAATTTAAATAATTTATTTTTCATGAACAAAAAATATAAGCGTATAAAAAGAAGCAAAACCTAAAAAACAAAAATTATTATTTGGTAATAAATTTTACTTTGATTTTGAATAATTTTAGGTTTTTCCATTATATTTTAATTTATATCTATCATATCAATAATCACATATTAATTTATTTTGTGATAATTAATATCATATCTATCAATAAAATTGTTTATATTTATAATTATATTATATATAATTATAATAATTCTTATTACTAAATATTGTATTCACATTTTTAAAAAAATTTAAAATTATTTTATTTTCAAAGGTTATAACCTTTGAAAATGTGAGAAAATATCAAAAATAATTTTGTTGTTATTTCATTATTTAAATAAATCCTATAAACTACTAAATGCCTAAACACTTAAGTCAATGACTCACAAATCTTGAAAACCATAATTAGACAATCCTTTTAAACTGGATACCCTAAATAATTAATAATTAATAATAAATAATAAATCTAAATATTATTTTTTATTATAATTTAAAATATTCATTTTAATTATTTATTCGTTTATTTTTATTAAATATTAATTACAATATAAATTATGAGTTAGACAAATATAATTTATATATATTATTTTTCATCAAAAAATATAGATAAACTTATAAAAAGAAGAAAAAAATTCTAAGTAAAAATTTATTAAATAGTAATTTATTTGGCTTTCCTTCTGAATCATTTTAGGTATTGTAATTATATTTTAATTGATATCTATCTTATTATTAATAGATTATTAATTAATTTTTTGATCATTATTAGATAATTTATCGATAAAATTATTTATATTGAATTTATATGAAATATAAATATAATGATTATTATAACTAGATATTGAATTCACTTTTGAAAAAAATTTAAAAATTATTATATTATCAAAGGTTATAACATTTGAAAATATCAAAAAATAATAAAAAAAATTTTTTTGTTTATTTATTTTTTAAATAAAACCTATAACCACTAAATGCATACACAGTTATATTAGTAAACTCCTAAATCTCGTAATGCCTAAATACATAAACCATTAAACCACTATATACTACTTAATAATTAAGAAACTAATTTTTATTTCTATTTATTATAATTTTAAATATTTATTTTAATTATTTATTAGTTAATTTCTATAGAAATATTTATTGCAAAATAAATTATGAGTGCGCGAAATATAATTTAAATAATTTATTTTTAATCAATAAAAGTATTTACGCTTATAAAATAAGTAAAAATTTAAAAATTAATTGTTTTTATTAAGTAATATATTTTACTTTAATTTTGATTCAATTTGAGTTTTGTAAATATTTTTTAATGAATATCAATCTTATTATTAATAGTTTAATAATTTAATTTTAGATCATTATTATAATATATATCAATAAAATTGTTTATATTGAATTTATATAATATATAATTATTAATATTATTATAACTAAATATTATATTCACATTTCAAAAATATTAAATATTATTATATTTTCAAAGGTTATGACTTATGAAAATGAGAAAAAATTACTAAATTTTTTTATGTTATTTTATTGTTTAAATAAAACCTATAAACAACTAAATGCCTAAAAACATAAATCACGAAACTCCTAAATGACAAAACCTCTAAATACTTAAACAATTAAACTGGTATACATTAATAATAAATCATAAATTTCATTTTAATTTTTATTCAGTTTAATTTTAAATTTTTATTTTAATTATTTATCAGTTTATTTTTATATAAATATTAATTACAAAATAAATTATTAGTTAGATAGATTTAATTTAAATTAAACCGGTATACCCTAAATAATAAATAATAAAACTCATTTTTTTAATTATAATTTTAATTATTAATTTTTATTATTTATTTGTATATTTTTATATAAATATCAATTACAAAATAAATTATGTGTTAAACAAATATAATTTATATAAATTATTTTTCATCAAAAAAAATATAGATAAATTTTAAAAAACGAATTTCAAAACAACAAATTTTTATATAGTAATATATTTTGCTTCTCTTCTGAATCATTTTAATATTTGTAATTATATTCTAAATGATATATATCTTATTAATAATAGATTATTAAATTATTTTTTGATCATTATTAGAATATTTATCAATAAAAATGTTTATATTGAATTTATATGATATATAAATTTAATAATTATTATAACTAAATATTGTATTCACTTTTGAAAAAGTTTTATAATTTTTATGTTTTCAAAGATTATAACCTTTGAACATGTGAAAAAATAAAAAAAAATATTTTTTTTTGTTATTTCATTGTTTAAATAAATGCTATACACCACTAAATGCCTAAACACTTAAATCACTAAACTACAAAATCCCGAGACCCCAATTTAGATAATCCTTTAAACTGGTATACACTAAATAATAATTAATAAATCTCATTTTTATTTGTTTTCATTATAATTAAAAAAATCATTTTTATTATTAGTTTTTTATTTGTATATCCGTATTAATTATAAAATAAATTATGAGTTAAAAATATAATTTTTAAAAAATATTTTTCATCAAAAAATAGATAAGATTATAAAAAGAATAAAAATTTAAAAACAAATAATTATTATTTAGTTATATATTTTGCTTTGCTTTTGAATCATTTTAGGTTTTGATAATATATTTTAAGTAATATCAATCTTATTCATAATAGATTTTTAATTTATTTTTGGATAATTATTAAAATATCTTTGAATAAAATTGTTTATATTGAATTTATATGATATATAATTATTATGATTATTATAAATAAATATTGTATTCACTTTTGAAAAAAATTTAAAAATTATTTATATTTTAATTTTTTTAAAAAATTATTACAAAATAAATTTTGAGTGAGACAGATAATATTTAAATAATTTATTTTTAATCATAAAAAAATATAAGCTTGTAAAATGATGGAAAAATTTAAAAATTAAATATTATTATTTAGTAATATATTTTTATTTGATTTTGAATCATTTTGTGTAATGTAAATATATTTTAATTAATATTTATATTATTAATAATTAGAGGTGTCAACCGTACCGGGCCGGCCCGGCACGGAAAAAATCCGTGCCCGGGCCCATGCCGTGCCCGGCTTTGGCACGAGCCGTGCCATGCCGTGCCCGGCTTTGGCACGAGCCGTGCCATGCCGTGCCTGTCCCGGCACGGCTCGGCCCGCGGAACGGCAACAGTGAGTCCGACCGCATGCTTCCCCTCCCACAAAAAAAGACCGCGAGTCGGGTCTAATTCGACCCGACCTGCGGTCCCCGTTTCCCGAACCGCTCAGACAGGTTTGCCCGAGCGGGCCAGGCGAGGCACGGCCCGCCAGTGCCTGCGGGCCGTGTCGGGCCCAGTTTTTTTAAACCGTACCGGGCCGGGCACGGCACGACACGGTAACAGTGCTGTGCCCGACCCGGCACGGAAGCACGATCGTGCTGGTTAAAAATGGGTCGTGCCGTGCCGGGCTGGCCCGTTTGACACCTCTATTAATAATAGTTTATTAATTTAATTTTTGATCATTATTATAATATATGTAATTAAAATTATTTATATTGAATTTATATCTATCATATTAATAATAGTTTATTAATTTATATTTTGATAATTAAAATCATATCTATCAATAAAATTAATTATAATTTGTTTATATTATATATAATTTTAATGATTATTATTACTAAATATGTTATTCACATTTTAAAAAAATTTTAAATTATTATATTTTAAAAGGTTATAACCTTTGAAAATGTGAAAAAATAACAAAAATATTTATTTTGTTATTTCATTGTTTAAATAAATTCTATAAACCACTAAATGCCTAAATCCTTAAATATAATACTCGTAAATATCGAAAACCCTAAATAGATAATCATTTTAAACCGGTATACCCTAAATAATAAATAATAAATCTCAATATTATTTTTTTTCTTTATAATTTATTATTTGATCATTATTAGAATATTTATCAATAAAAATATTTATATTGAATTTATATGATATATAAATATAATGATTATTATAACAAAATATAGTATTCACTTATGAATAAAATTTACAAATTATTATATTTTCAAAGATTATAAACTTAGAAAATATCAAAAAATAAAAAAAAAATTTTTTGATTTTTTTTATATATAACACCTATAAACCACTAAATGCATACATAGTTAAATTAGTAAACTCCTAAACCCCGTAATTCCAAAATACATAAACCATTAAGCCACTATATACTACTTAATAATTAATAAATCTAATTTTTCATTCTATTTATTATAATTTTAAATATTCATTTTAATTATTTATTAGTTTATTTTTATAGAAATATTTAATACAAAATAAATTATGAGTGCGACAAATATAATTTAAATAATTTATTTTTAATAAATAAAAATATATACGCTTATAAAAGAATTAAAAATTTAAAAATTAAAAATTATTATCCATTAATATTTTTTACTTTAATTTTGAATCAATTTGAGTTTTGTAAATATTTTTTAATTAATATCTATCTTATTATTAATAGTTTATTAATTTAATTTATTATCGGTATTATACTATCTATCAATAAAATTGTTTATATTGAATTTATATGATATACCATTATTAAAATTATTATAACTAAATATTGTATTCACATTTTAAAAAATTTTAAATATTATTATATTTTCAAAGGTAATGACCTATGAAAATGATATAAAATTACAATTTTTTTTTGTTATTTTATTGTTTAAATAAAACCTATAAACCACTAAATGCCTAAAAACATGAATCGCTAAACACCTATACAACAAAACCTCTAAATACTTAAACTATTAAATTGGTATACATTAATAATAAATCATAAATTTCATTTTAATTTTTATTCAGTATAATTTTAAATTTTTTTTTAATTATTTATCAGTTTATTTTTATAGAAATATTAATTACAAAATAAATTATTAGTGAGATAGATATAATTTAAATTAAACCAGCATACCCTAAATAATAAATAATAAATGTCATTTTTTTTTCATTATAATTTTAAAAATTCATTTTAATTATTTATTTGTTTATTTTTATATAAATATTAATTAAAGAAATGAATTATGAGTTAGACAAATATAATATATGTAAATTATTTTTAATCAAAAAAATATAGATAATCTTTTAAAAATAAAAAATATTACAAAACAAAAAATTATTCATATAGTAATATATTTTGGGTTGCTTATGAATCATTTTATGTTTTGTAATTATATTTTAATTGATATCAATCTTATTAATAATAGATTATTAGTTTATTTTTTGATCATTATTAGAATATTAATCACTAAAATTGTTTATATTGAATTTATATGATATATAAATATAATGATTATTATAACAAAATATTGAATTTGCTTTTGAAAAAAATTTAAAAATTATTATATTTTCAAAGGTTATAACCTTTCAAAATATCAAAAAATAATAAAAATATTTTTTTTCTTAATTTTTTTGAAAATAAAACCTATAAAGCACAAAATGCATATACAATTAAATCAGTATACTTTTAAACCCCGTAATACATAAATACATAAACCATTAAACCACTATATAAAAGATAATAATTAATAAATCTAATTTTATTTCTATTTATTATAATTTTATATATTCATTAAATTATTTATTAGTTTATTTTTTTTGAAAAATTTATTACAAAATAAATTGAGTAAGACAAATATAATTTAATTAATTTATTTTAAATCAAAAAATATATATACGCCTATAAAAAAGTAAAATTTAAAAATTATAAATTAATTATTAGTTATATATTTTACTTTAATTTTGAATCAATTTGGGTTTTGTAAATATTTTTTATAGAATATCTATCTTATTATTAATAGTTTATTAATTTAATTTTTTATCATTATTATAATAACTATCAATAAAATTGTTTATATTGAATCTATATGATGTATGATTATTAAAAATATTATAACATAAATATTGTATTCATATTTCAGAAAATTTTAAATCACAAAACCATTAAACTGCTATACATTAATAATAAATCATAAATCTCATTTTATTTTTTATTCAGTATAATTTTAAATCTTTATTTTAATTATTTATCAGTTTATTTTTATAGAAATATTAATTACAAAATAAATTATTAGTGAGACAGATATAATTTAAATAATTTATATTTCATCTAAAAAAATATAAGCTCATAAAAATAGGCACAATTTTAAAAACAAAAATTATTTATTTTGTAAAATATTTTATTTTGATTTTGTATTATTTTAGATTTTGCATTTAAATTTTAATTTATATCATTCTTTTTAATAATTGTTTATTAATTTTTTATTTATCATTATTATAATATCTATTAATAAAATTATTGATATTTAGTTTACATTATATATAATTATTAAGATTATTATAACTAAATATTATATTTATATTTAAAAAAAATTAACAATTTTTATATTTTCAAAGGTTATAACATTCAAAAATTAAAAAAAAACAAAAATTAAATTTTATGTTTTTTCATTTTTTAAATAAAAACTATAAATCACTAAAGACATAAACACTTAAATCACTAAACCCCAAAACACATAAATACCTAAACCATTAAAACTGTGTATCCTAAATAATAAATAATAAATATCACTTTTATTAGTATCATTATAATTTTAAATATTAATTTTAATTATTTTTTTGTTTTTTTATATAATTATAAATTAAAAAATATATTATGAGGAAGACAAATATAATTTAAATAATATACTTTTAAGAACAATAAATATATACTTATAAAAAGAAGCAAAACATCAAAAACATTATTATTTAGTAATTTATTTTACTTTGATTTTGAATAAATTTTGGTTTTGCAAAAATATTTTAAATAATATCTATCTTATTTATAATAGTTTATTAATTTAATTTTTTATCATTAATATAATATCTATCAATATAATAGTTTATATTGAATTTACATGATATATAATTATTAATATTATCAAAACTAAATATAGTATTCGCATTTAAAATAAAATTTAAAATTTGTTATATTTTCAAAGTTAATAACCTTAAAAAATGAGAAAAAAATAACAAAAAATAAATTTTTTGTTATATAATTGTTTAAATAAATATACGCTTATAAAAGAAGTAAAAATTAAAAAATTTAAAATTATTATTTAGTAATATATTTTACTTTAATTTTGAATCAATTTGGGTTTTGTAAATATTTTTTAATTAATATCTATCTTATTATTAATAGTTTATTAATTTAATTTTTGATCATTATTATAATATCTATCAATAAAATTTTTTTATATTGAATTTATATCATATATAATTATTAATATTATTATACCTAAATATTATATTCAAATTTCAAAAAATTTTAAATATTAATTTATTTTTAATGGTTATAACCTTTGAAAATCAGAAAAAATCTAAAAAAAAATATTATTTTTATTATATAAATAAAACCTATAAACCACTAACTGCCAATAAACATAAATTGATAAACTCCTAAATGACAAAACTCCTAAATAATCAAACCATTAAACCAATATACCACATATAATAAATCATAAATCTCATTTTGATTTGTATTCATTTTAATTATTTATTAGTTTATTTTTTATAGAAATATTAATTACAAAATAAATAATGAGATAGACAAATATAATTTTAATAATTTATTTTTAATCAAAAAAAATAAGCTTATAAAAATAAGTAAAAATTTAAAAACAAAAAAGTTTTATTTATTAATATATTTTACTATGATTTTGAATCATTATATATAGGTTTTGCAATTATATTTTAATTGCTATCAATCTTATTAAAAAAAGTTTATTAATTTATTTTTTTATCATTTTCATAATATATAACAATAAAATTTCTTATATTCAATTTAAATGTCTTATAATTATTAAGATTATTATAACTAAATATTATATTTACATTTGAAAAAAATTTAAAAATTATTATATTTTCAAATGATATAACCTTCAAAAATTAGAAAAAATATAAAAAATAAATTGTAGCTTATATCATTGTTTAAATAAAAATTATAAACTACTAAATCCCTAAACACTTAAATTTCTAAACTCCTTAACACAAAAGCCTCTAAACACATAAACTTTTAAACTCGTAAAACTTAATTATAATTTAAATAATTTAATAAAATATTAATTACAAAATAAATTATGAGGAATGCATATTTAATTTAAATAATTTATTTTTCATCAAAAAAATATATAAGCTTATAAAAAGAAGCAAAAACTAAAAAACAAAAATTATTATTTAATAATAAATTTTACTTTGATTTTGAATAATTTTATGTTTTGCAATTATATTTTAATTTATATCTCTCATATTAATAATTGCATATTAATTTATTTTTGATAATTGATTTAATATATATCATTAAAATTCTTTATATTTTGTTTATACTATATATAATTATAATGATTATTATTATAAAATATTGTATTTACTTTTTTAAAAAATTTTAAAATTCTTATATTTTCAAAGGTTATAACATTTGAAAATTTGAGAAAATATCAAAAATAATATTTTTGTTATTTCATTGTTTAAATAAAT
This sequence comes from Sapria himalayana, assembly GCA_029783825.1. Lineage (NCBI taxonomy): Eukaryota > Viridiplantae > Streptophyta > Magnoliopsida > Malpighiales > Rafflesiaceae > Sapria > Sapria himalayana. The sequence continues at coordinate 181,995 of JAREIK010002067.1, read as the reverse complement.
CTTATACATCAATAAAATTCCTAAACACATAAATCAATAACTCCTAAATCTCTAAAATCCTAAAAACATAATCTTTTTAAACTAGTATACCCTAAATAATAAATAATAAATCTCAAGAATATTTTTTTTATTATAATTTAAAATATTCATTTTAATTATTTTTTCGTTTCTTTTTATATAAATATTAATTACAAAATAAATTATGAGTGAGACAAATATAATTTATATAAATTATTCTTCATCGAAAAATATCGATAAACTTATAAAAAGAATAAAAAATTTTAAAACTAGAATTTATAATATAGTAATATATTTTGATCTCCTTCTGAATCATTTTAGGTTTTGTAATTATATTTTAATTGATATCTATCTTATTAATAATTGTTTATTGATTTATTTTTTGATCATTATTAGAATATTTATCAATAAAATTGTTTATATTGAATTTATAAGATATATAAATATAATGATTATTATTACTAAATATTGAATTCACTTTTGAAAAAAATTTAAAAATTATAATATTTTCATATGTTATAACCTTTGGAAATATGAAAAAATAATAAAAATAATGTTTTGTTATTTTATTTTTTAAATAAAACCTATAAACCACTAAATGCATATGCAGTTATATTAGCAAACTTCTAAACCCCGTAATGCCTAAATACATAAACCATTAAACCGCTATTACTACTTAATTATTAATTAATTGAATTTTTATTTCAATTTATTATTATTTTAAATATTCATTTTAATTATTTATTAGTTTATTTTGATAAAAATTTTCCTTACAAAATAAATAATGAGTGCGACACATATAATTTAAATAATTTATTTTTAATAAAAAAATATATATACGCTTTTAAAAGAAGTATAAAAGAAGTATTATTAAAAATTAAAAATTATTATCAACTAATATATTTTACTTTAATTTTGAATCAATTTGGGTTTTGTAAATATTTTTTAATTAATATCTATATTATTATAAATAATTTATTAATTTAATTTTTGATCATTATTATAATATTTATCAATAAAATTGTTTATATTTATTTTATATGAAATAGAATTATTAAATTATTATAACTAAATATTGTATTCAAATTTCTAAAAATTTTAAATATTAATAAATTTTTAAAGGTTATAACATATGAAAATGAGAAAAAATTAAAATTTTTTTTATTTTATTGTTTAAATAAAACCTATAAATAACTAAATGCATAAAAACATAAATCACTAAACTTCTAAACAACAAAACCTCAAAATACTTAAACTATTAAACTAGTATACATTAATAATAAATCATAAATTTAATTTTAATTTTTATTAATTATAATATAAAATTTTTATTTTAATTATTTATCAGTTTATTTATATAGAAATATTAATTACAAAATAAATTATTAGTGAAATAGATATAACTTAAATTAAACCAGTATACCCTAAATAATAAATAATAAATCTCATTTTTTTTTCATTATAATTTTTAATAATCATTTTAATTATTAATTTTTTATTTTTATATAAATATTAATTAAAAAATAAATTATGAGTTAGACAAATATAATTTATGTAAATTAATTTTAATCAAAAAAATATAGATAAACTTTTAAAATAAAAAATAATTTAAAAACAAAAAATTATTATATTGTAAAATATTTTGTTTTGCTTATGAATCATTTTATATTTTGTAATTATATTTTAATTGATATCTATCTTATTAAAAATAGATTTTTAATCTTTTTTTGATCATTATTAGAATATTTATCACTAACATTGTTTATGTTGAAATATGATATATAAATATATTGATTATTATAACTAAATATTGAATTCACTTTTGAAAAAATTTTAAAAATTATTATATTTTCAAAGGTTATAACGTTTGAAAATAACAAAAAATAATAAAAATAAATGTTTTGTGATTTTATTTTTAAAATAAAACCTATAAACCACTAAATGCATACACAATTAAATCAATAAACACCTAAACCCCGTAATACTAAATTACATAAACCATTAAACTACTATATAATATATAATAATTAATAATTTTTTTTTAATTTTTATTTATTATAGTTTATATATTCATTTTAATTATTTATTAGTTTATTTTTATAGAAATATTTATTATAAAATAAAGTATGAGTGCGACAAATATAATTAAAATAATTTATTTTTAATCAAAAGAAATTGATACGCTTATAAAAGAAGTAAAATTTTAAAAATTTAAAAATTTAAAAATTTAAAAGTATTATCCAGTAATATATTTTACTTTAATTTTGAACCAATTTGGGTTTTGTAAATATTTTTTAATTAATATCTATCTTATTATTAATAGTTTATTAATTTAATTTTTTGATCATTATTATAATATCTATAAATAAAATTATTTATATTGAATTTATATGATATATAATTATTAATATTATTATAACTAAATATTATATTCACATTTCTAAAAATTTTAAATATTATTATATTTTTAAATGTTATAACCTATGAAAATCAGAAAAAATTACAAATTTTTTTTTTGTTATTTTATTGATTAAATAAAACCAATAAACCATTAAATGGCAAAAAACCTAAATCGCTAAACTCCTAAAAGACAAAACCTCTAAATACATAAACCATTAAATAAGTAAACATTAATAATAAATCATAAATATCATTTTAATTTTTATTCATATAATTTTAAATTTTTATTTAAATTAATTTTTAGTTTATTTTTATACAAATATTAATTACAAATTAAATTATTAGTAAGACAGATCTATTTAAATTAGACCGGTGTACCCTGAATAATAAATAATAAATCTCATTATTTTTAATTATAATTTTAAATATTCATTTTAATTATTTATTTGTTTATTTTTATATAAATAATAATTACAAAATAATTTACGAGTTACACAAATATAATTTATGTAAATTATTTTTCATAAAAAAATTATAGATAAACTTTTTAAAAGAAAAAAAAATTTCAAAACAAAAAAATTATTTTTTAGTAATATATTTTGCCTTGCTTCTGGATCATTTTAGATTTTGTAATTATATTTTAATTGATATCTATCTTATTAATAATAGATTATTAAGTTATTTTTTCATCATTATTAGAATATTTATCAATAAAAATATTTATATTGAATTTATAAGATATATAAATTTAATGATTATTATAACTAAATATAGTATTCACTTTTGAATAAAATTTTAAAATTATTATATTTTCAATGGTTATAACCTTTGAATATGTGAAAAAATAAAAAAAAATAATTTTTTTTGTTATTTTATTGTTTAAATAAAACCTATACACCACTAAATGCCTAAGCATTTAAATCAGTAAACTACAAAATCTCGATACCACTATATAGATAATCCTTTAAATCGGTATACCTTAAATAACAATTATAAATTTCATTTTTATTTGTTTTCATTATAATTTTAAAAATTCATTTTGATTGTTTACATTTTTATTTTTATATATGTATTAATTATAAAATAAATTGAGTTAAAAATATAATTTATAAAAATTATTTTTTAATTAAAAAATTGATAAGCTTATAAAAAGAATAAAAATTTAAAAACAAATAATTATTATTTAGTAAAATATTTTGCTTTGATTTTGAATCATTTTAGGTGTTGATATTATATTTTAATTAATATAAATCTTATTCATAATAGATTTTTAATTTATTTTTTGATAATTATTAGAATATCTATTAATAAAATTGTTTATATTGAATTTATATGATATATAATTATTATGATTATTATAAATAAATATTGTATTCACTTTAGAAAAAATTTAAAAATTATTATATTTTCAAAGGTTATAATCTTAAAAAATGTGACAAAATAATAAAAATAAATTTTTAGTTATTTTATTTTATAAATAAAACCTATATACCATTAAATGCTTACTTAGTTAAATTAGTATGCTCATAAACCCCGTAACCCCTAAATATATAAAAATTATAACATCTATATACTACTTAATAAATAATAAATCTCATTTTTATTTCTATTTATTATAATTTTAAATATTTATTTTAATTATTTATAGTTTAATTTTTTAGAAAAATTAATTACAAAATAAATTTAGAGTGAGAAAAATATTATTTAAATAATTTATTTTTAATCAAAAAAAAATATAAGCTTATAAAAAGAAGATAAAATTTAAAAATTAAATATTATTATTTAGTAATATATTATGATTTGATTTTGAATCAATTTGTGTTATGTAAATATATTTTAATTAATATTTATATTATTAATAATAGTTTATTAACTTAATTTTTTATCATTATATAATATCTATCATTAAATTTGTTTATATTGAATTTATAATATATATAATTAGTAAGATTAATATAATTATACATAGTATTCACATTTCAAAAAATTTTAGAAATTATTTTATTTTCAAAGGTTATTACCTTTGAAAATTAGAAAAAATCTAAAAAAAATTATTTATTTTTTTTAATATAAATAATACCTATAAACCACTAAATACCTAAAAACATAAATTGAAAACTGCTAAACGACAAACCTCCTAAATAATCAACCCATTAAACCGGGATACCACATATAATAAATCATAAATCTCATTTTAATTTGTATTGATTATAATTTTAAATATTCATTTTAATTATTTATTAGTTTATTTTTTATAGAAATATTAATTACAAAATAAATAATGAGCGAGACAACTATAATTTTAATAATTTATTTTTAATCAAAAAAAATACAAGATTATAAATAGATGTAAAAATTTAAAAACAAAAAATTATTATTTACTAATATATTTTACTTTGATTTTGAATCATTATAATTAAGTTTTGCAATTATATTTTAATTGTTATAAATCTTATTAAGAATAGTTTATTAATTTATTATTTGATCAATTTTATAATATATAACAATTAAATTACATATATTGAATTTAAATGTCTTATAATTATTAAGATTATTATAACTAAATATTATATTTACATTTGAAAAAAAATTAAAAATTATTATATTTTCAAAGGTTATAACCTTCAAAAATGATAAAAAATAACAAAAATAATTTTATTATTATTTTATTATTTAAATAAAACTTATAAACCACTAAATGCATAAACTTTTAAATCTCTAGACTCCTAAACCCAAAAACCCCCTAAATACTTAAACCATTAAACCTATATAACCTAAATAATAAATAATAAATTTAATTTTATTTGTATTCATTATAATTTTAAATATTCATTTTAATTATTTTTTAGTTTATTTTTATACAAATATTAATTACAAAATAAATAATTAGTGAGACATAATTTAAATAAATTATTTTTTATGAAAAAAATATAAGCATATAAAAATAAACAAAATTTCAAAAATTTAAAATTTTATTTATTAATATAATTTACTTTGATTTTGAATTATTTTGGGTTCTGCAAATATATTTTAATTATTATCTGTCTTATTAATAATAGTTTATTAATTTATTTTTTGATCATCAAAATAATATATAAGAATAAAATTTTTTATATTGAATTTACATCAAATATAATTATTAAGATTATTATAACTATGTATTGTATTCATATTTTAGAACTATTAAAAAATTATTATATTTTCAAAGGTTATAAACTTAGAAAATCATAAAAATTCATAAAAATAAATTTTTTGTTATTTCATTGATTAAATAATACCTATAAATCAATAAATAAAACCTAAATGTGTAAACATATAAATCAATAAACTCATTAACCCCAAAACCACAATAAACTTAAACCATTAAATAGGTATACCCTAAATGATAAATAATAAATCTCATTTTTATTAGTATTCATTATAATTATATATATATTTTTTAATTATTTATTAGTTTATTTATATAGAAATATAAATCAAAAAATAAATTAATAGCTAGACAAATATAATTTAAATAATTTATTTTTCATCAAAAAATATATAAGCTTATAAATAGATACAAAAATTTAAAAATTTAAAATTAATATTTAGTAAAATATTAAATTTGATTTTTAATCATTTTAGGTTTTGTAAATATATTTTAAACTATATTTAACTTATTAATTATTGTTTATTAATCTTTTGTATGATCATTATTATAATATATATCAATATAATTGTTTATATTGAATTTACATGATAGATACTTATTAAGATTATCATAACTAAATATAATATTCACATTTAAAAATAATTAAAAATTGTTATAGTTTCTAAGGTTATATTAATTTTTTTTTATTTTATTTTTTAAATAAAACCTATAAACCACTAAATGCTAGGGGTGATCATGGGACAAGAAGAGATGGGGATTACAAATCTCCAGCCCCTTCCCACAGTTCGGAGATATTTTTTTAAATATCCACACCCGTCCCATTGGTTCAAAATATCGGGATGGGATGAAACGGAGATTGGGGATTTTGGGTAGGAGAAAACGGTTCCTGGACGGAATGGAGTTCGGACATTTTTTCAATTTATTTTCTTTAAACCGGCCAAGTTAGTTCATTTCTAAACCTTTTACTGTACAATTTATCATTCCTTAGTTATGTATCTTTCAAACTCAAATTGGGTCAATTTTGTTTTGTCAAATAGGCTGAATACCGCAAACGAGTTCCATTACCTTTTCAAAAGCTTTGATGCACAGAAAAGTATAGAAATGTTAAATAGAATGGGACCGAGTTGGGTTCTTAATTAGCTTCATTGTTTTTTCACAAGTTGGCTTTGTTCAGCCTAGTGAAAGTTAAGCATAATAGCAATACAACATTTTTTAAACAATTACATAAAATATTAAGGAATAGCTAAAGATGACCACAAACATTGGTGGCATCAATTACTACTTAAGTAATTGCTAAAATTAGGCAGCTTAATATAACAAAACACATACAACTAATAAAGACCATGATAATAATCATTTCAAATGGCCGTCCCGGAACAGCAACGAAAATCCAAACCCAATTAATTATCTCTTCTACAACTACTCCCTTTTCTTCCTCCACTGTAGAAGGATAACCAAAGATGAAAACATGTTAATCATTTAGACATAAATTTCTAAGATGAAAGAATAATAAAAAAATAGAATATTACATTAAATAATTTAATACACCCATTCCAAATTTAGTTGGCCAACTATAGTTGGAAGAGTATTTGGATCTTGTGACCCCTCTGAAAATTGTAATTGAACCATATTTATATTAAATTGAATGAATAAAATAAGTAAAAGGGAAATTAAAATTTACAAGATTTGTATACTAACCTGATTCATTATCATCAATATCTTGAACTAATTCTTCAATTTCAATAGGTTTGTTTGAGCTTCTCAACCAATCTTGTAGACTTATGAGAACTTCAGCTGTAATAGGTGTTAAAGAAATCTTAAATTTATCTAAAGTTCTCACCCTAGTGCTAAATGTAGATTCGTAGGCCACAGTAGATGCTTGGATAGAAAATAGATCCCTTGCTACATTTTCCAAAGAAGGATACCTAACGTCATTTACCTTCCACCAATTTAGAAGATCAAAATCAATTCTATTTTATTCAAGTTTATCCTCCAAGTACCTATCCAACTCTTCCAAAGCTTCAACTTCTTGTTCTTTCTCCAATTCAAAAAAAAAATCATCAACATAAGTATCACTACCATCAAAGAAATCATCATTTTTCTTCAACACAGTAGAAGAAAAATCATCTTCTTTTGATTCATCTTCATTTAAATCTTTATAATCATCCATCATCTCATTTAAAGTATTTATAACCATTTTCTCTAAATTTTTAGCCAATTCCTCTCCATAATGCTAAGTGGACTTAACCTTGAGATATTTGAGCTTATATCTAGGATGCAACACTACTGCTACCAAAAGCATAAAATTTGTTGAATGAAGAGAACCCCAATATTTTTTGAATTTATGCCTCATTTTCATACCCATTTCAGACACCATTGTATCTCTACTATTTTCACAAAGCTCAGTTTTTTTTCAAAATTCGAATAATCTCAGGAAAATAAACACTAGAGGTAGAATATTATGAGCCAGAAAATTTACAAGTTACCTCATAAAAAGTTTTCAAGAAACAAGCCAAAATGTTGGTGTTTGTTTAGTCTCTCTCAGTTGGAACGTTTGAAGCAAACTCTTTCAAAAACCTTTTGTCTTTGTCCTCCAACTTATCAAATTATTTTTGATATTTTATATCAGTTTGTAGCATCAAATAAGTTGAATTCCATCTTGTAGGATAATCTAATTTTAATGAAGATCCATATGTCAAGTTTACTTATTCAACACATAACTTAAAGATATCTAATCTTTTAGGGCTGCTCCTCACATATTTCAAAGAAAAACAATCCCTTAACACAGAGTGCCCAGATGGAATTTTAAATTGAGGCACACTAACTTCAGATAACTCCTTAAACTCATCCCTCTCAACAAAACAAAAAGCCAATTCATCTTTTATGATCATATTTACCAATGCCTCCTTAACTAGTTGTTGAACAAAATGCCAACAAGTTAATTTGTTATCCTCTGAACTAGTACCTTTAGTGAAACTCAACAAAGATTGTGATTTGTCTTTACCTTTGTGCGCTTCTATTAATACTTTTTTGTGTAAAAATTTACAACAAGTCTTTCTCAAGTATTTCCATAAACCCGACTTGATCACTTTTTGCCAAGTATTGTTTCCTGCACCATATACAAGCTTCCCTACCAGTTTCATTTCTTTCTGAATCAACTAATATCTCATAAGTTGCCCAAACAGCAGACTTATATTTTTTATGAGCTTGAGGTTCAGATGTACCTTGACTTTCTTTTACAATTGGAATTGAAGAACCTGCCATAACAAAATAAGGGTTCGTGAAAGGATGATATTTGGATTTACTAGTAATTTGATCATTTGAGATGTGATCATCTTCAATTTATTATATTTTTCGTTTACCGCTCAATTGTGCCATCTGAATTGCCATTAATTAATATGATATGTTAAGCATAAATACATATAAATATTTCAAACAAGCAATTTCTACAAAACTGATTGTAACACATTCAGCCTACTCATTCAGCCCACTCATTCGGCCCAACCACTACACCACAACCAATACTCAACAAAACTTACTGAGAAACATAATAATAATAATTAATCACTCAATTCTTGTAAGAAAAACAAACTAAAAGGCTGGTGGCATCTGAGTCACGTTGGAGGCAACCAAAAGTGCGACGGACAAGGGTTGGACATAACTGAACATGGCTGGAATGGTGTGAGGAGGCCTGGAACTTTTCGGAAAAGCAATAGATGCGTCGGAATTGGATGGGCAGTATCAAAATTGGTGGCATCTTCATGTTTATATATATATATATATATATATATATATATATATATATATATATATATATATATTCGTGGTTCTAGTATAGGTTTTTAGGACGGGACGATTCTCGGGATGGATATTGCTTAAAATCCGGAACTATCTCAAAAGAAAAATACATGACATAACGGGACGGGAAAAGTCAAAGTCAACGGATTTTCTCCGTCCCAATTCTTTCGGAACAAGGAATCGGGTAGGGTGGCGAATCTCCGAGTCCCGTGAGCAGCCCTACTAAATGCATAAAAAGTTAAATTAGTAAACTCCTAAACCCCTTAATTACTAAATACTTAAACCATTAAACCGCTAAATACTACTTAATAATTAATAAATCTAATTTTTATTGTTATTTATTATATTTTTAAATATTCATTTTAATTATTTATTAGTGTATTTATTTAGAAATATTGATTACAAAATAAATTATGAGTGGGACAAATATAATTTTAATAATATATTATTTATTTAATAAAAATATACGCTTATAAAAGAAGTATAAAATTAAAAATTAAAAATTATTATCAAGTAATATAAGTTTCATTAATTTTGAATCAATTTGGGTTTTGTAAATATTTTTTAATTAATATCTATCTTAATATTAATAGTTTATAAATTTAATTTTTGATCATTATTAAAATATCTATCAATAAAATTATTTATATTAAATTTATATGATATATAATTATTAATAGTATTATAACAAAATATTGTATTAAAATTTCAAAAAATTTTAAATATTATTATATTTTCAAATGTTATAACCTATGAAAATGATAAAAATGATAAAAAAATTTTGTATTTTATTTTTTTAAATAAAACCAATAAACCACTAAAAGCCTAAAATCATAAATTGCTAAACTCCTAACAACAAAACCTCTAAATACTTAAATCATTAAACTGGTATACATTAATAATAAATAATAAATCTCATTTTAATTTTTATTCAGTATATTTTTAAATTTTTATTTTAATTATTTATCAATTTATTTTATCGAAATATTAAATACAAAATAAATTATTTATGAGATAGATCTAATTTAAATTAAACTGGTATCCCTAAATAATAAATAATAAATCTCATTTTTTTTCATTATAATTTTAAATATTCATTTTAATTATTTATTTGTTTATTTATATATAAATATTAATTACAAAATAAATTGAGTTAGACAAATATAATTTATATAAATTATTTTTCATCAAAAAATTATTGATAAACTTTTTAAAAGAAAAAAAAATTCAAAAAAAAATTCAAAAAAAAATATTATATAGTAATATATTTTGCTTTTCTTCTGAATCATTTTAGGTTTTGTAATTATATTTTAATTGATATCTATGTTTATTAATAATAGATTATTAATTTATTTTTTGATCATTATTAGAATATTTATCAATAAAATTGTTGAAATTGAATTTATATGATATATAAATATAATGATTATTATAACTAAAAATTGTATTCACATTTAAAAAAAATTAAAAATTATTATATTTTCAAAGGTTTAACCATTGAAAATATCAAAAAATAATAAAAAAAAATTTATTATTATATATTTTAATAAAACTTATAAACCACTAAATGCATACACAATTAATTCAGTAAACTTTTAAACCTCATAATGCCTAAATACATAAACCATAAACCGCTATATACTACTTAATAATTAATAAATCTAATTTTTATTTCTATTTATTATAATTTAAAATATTCATTTTAATTATTTATTTGTTTATTTTTATAGAAATATTTATTAAAAATTAAATTATGAGTGCGACATATATATTTTAATTAATTTATTTTTAATCAAAAAATATATGTGCTTATAAAAGAAGTAAAAATTTAAAATTTAAAAAATAAAAATTATTATCCAGTAATATATTTTAGTTTAATTTTGAATCAATTTGGTTTTTGTAAATATTTTTTAATTAATATCAATCTTTTTATTAATAGTTTATTAATTTAAATTTTGATTATTATTATATTATCTACCTATAAAATTGTTTATATTGAATTTATATCATATATAATTATTAATATTATTATAACTAAATATTGTATTCACATTTCAAAAAATTTTAAATATTAATATATTTTCAAAGGTTATAACTTATGAAAATGAGAAAAAATTACAAATTTTTTTCTGTTATTTTATTGTTTAAATAAAACCTATAAATCACTAAATGCCTAAAAACATAAATTACTAAATTCCTAAATGACAAAACCTCTAAATACTTTAACCATTACCCAGGTTTTCATTAATAAAAAATCATAATACTCAATTTAATTTTTATTAAGTATAATTTTAAATTTTTATTTTAATTATTTATAAGTTTATTTTTATAAATATATTAATTAAAATAATAAATTATTAGTGAGACAGAACTAATTTAAAAATAATTTATTTTTCATCAAAAAAAATTTATATCCTTATAAAAAGACGCAAAATTTTAAAAACAAAAATTTATTATTTAGTAATATATTTTATTTTTATTTTGAATCATTTTAGATTTTGCAATTATATTTTAATTTATATCATTCTTATTAATAATAGTTTATTAATTTTTTATTGATCATTATTATAATATATATTAATAAAATTATTTATATTGAGTTTACATTATATATAATTATTAAGATTATTATTATTGAATATTATATTCACATTTAAAAAAAATAAAAATTATTATATTTTCAAAGGTTATAATCTTCAAAAATTAAAAAAAAATCAAAAAAAATTAAATTTTTTATTTTATCATTCTTTAAATAAAGACTATAAATCACTTAAGGCCTAAACACTTAAATCACTAAACCCCAAAACACCTACATACTTAAACCATTAAACTAGTATATCCTGAATAATAAATAATAAATCTGTATTTTATTTCTATTCATTATAATTTTAAATATTCATTTTTATTATTTATTAGTTTATTTTTATAGAATTATAAATTGAAAATAAATTATGAGGAAGACAAATATAATTTAAATAATTTACTTTTAATAACAAAAAATAAACTTATAAAAAGAAGCAAAACATCAAATAAAGTATTATTTTGTTATATATTTTACTTTAATTTTGAATAAATTTACGTTTTGCAAATATATTTAAAATAATATCTATCTTATTAATGATAGTTTATTAATTTATTTTTTGATCATTAATATAATATATTTCAATATAATTATTTATATTCAATTTACATGATATATAATTATTAAAGTTTATAACCTTCAAAAATGAAAAAAAATAACAAAAATAAATTTTTTGTTATATCATTGTTTAAATAAAACTTATAGACCAATAAATGCCTAAATACATAAATATCTAAACTCCCAAACACTAAAGCCCCTAAATACTTAAACCTTTAAACTCGTAAACCTTAAATATAATTTAAATAATTTATAGAAATATTAATTACAAAATAAATTATGAGTGATACAAATATAATTTAAATAATATATTTTTCATCAAAAAAATATAAGTATATAAAATAATGAAAAAACTAAAAAAAAAATTTTATTTAGTAATAAATTTTACTTTGATTTTAAATTATTTTAGGTTTTTAAATTATATTTTAATTTATATCTATAATATTAATAAAAGTTTATTAATTTATTTTTTGATAATTGATATAATATCTAACAATAAAATTATTTATATTTAGTTTATATTATATATAGTTATAATATTTATTATTACTAAATATTGTATTCATATTTTTAAAAAATTTTAAAATTATTATATTTTCAAATGTTATAAACTTTCAAAATTTTAAAAAATATCAAAAATAAATTTTTTGTTATTTCATTGTTTGAATAAAACCTATAAACCATTAAATGCCTAAATACTTAAATCAATAACTTCTAAATCTCGAAAACCCTAAATAGAAAAATTTTTTAAACATGTATATCCTAAATAATATATAATAAATATCATTTTTATTTTTTTCATTATAATTTAAAATTTTCATTTTAATTATTTATTTGTTTATTTTTATATAAATATTAATTAAAAAATAAATTATTAGTGATACAAATATAATTTATATAAATTATTTTTCAACAAAAAAATATAGATAAACTTAATAAAAGAATAAAAAAATTAAAAACAAAAAAATATTATATATTAAAATATTTTGCTTTGTTTCTGAATCATTTTAGGTTTTGTAATTATATTTTAATTAATATCTAACTTATTAATAAAAGATAATTAATTTATTTTTTGATCATTATTAGAATATTTATCAATAAAAATGTTTATATTGAATTTATATGATATATAAATTTAACAATTATTATAACTAAATATTGTATTCACTTTTGAAAAAAGTTTAAAAATTTTTATATTTTCAAAGATTATAACCGTTGAACATGTGAAAAAATAAAAAAAAATATTTTTTTTGTTATTTCATTGTTTAGATAAAACCTATAAATCACTTAATGCCTAAACATTTAAATCACTAAACTACAAAATCCCGATACCCCTATATAGAAAATCCTTTAAACCGGGATATCCTAAATAAAAATTAATAAATCTGATTTTTATTTGTTTTCATTATAATTAAAAAAACACATTTTGATTGTTAAGTTATATATATATATATATATATATATATATATTAATTATAAAATAAATTATGAGTTAAAAATATAATTTATAAAAATTATTTTTCATTAAAAAATAGATAAGCTTATAAAAAGAATATAAATTTAAAAACAAATAATTATTATTAAGTAATATATTTTGCTTTGCTTTTGAATCATTTTAGGTTTTGATATTATATTTTAAGTAATATCAATCTTATTCATAATATATTTTTAATTTATTTTTTGATAATTATTAGAATATCTATGAATAAAATTGTTTATATTGAATTTATATGATATATAATAATAATTATTATTATAAATAAATATTGTATTCACTTATGAAAAAAATTTAAAAATTATTATATTCTCAAAGGTTATAATCTTAAAAAAATGAGAAAGAATACTAAAAAATAAATATTTTGTTATTTCTTTTTTAAATAAAATCTATCGATCACTAAATGTTTACTTACTTAAATTAGTAACTCATAAAACCCGAAACCCCTAAATACATAAACCTTATAACAACTGTATACTACTTAATAAATAATAAATATCATTTTTATCTCTATTTATTATAATTTTGAATATTCATTTTTATTATTTATATTTAAATTTTTTATAAAAATTATTTACAAAATAATTTTCGAATGAGACAAATATTATTTATATAATTATACATGGTATTCACATTTCAAAAGATTTTAAAAATTATTTTATTTTTAAAGGTTATAACCTTTCAAAATCTAAAAAAATCAAAAATTTTTCTTTATATTTATTATATAAATAAAACCTATATACCACTAAATGCCAAAAAACAAAAATTGCTAAACTACTAAACGACAAAACCCCTAAATAATGGATCCATTAAACTAGTATACCATATATAATTGTTGGGCAATTTTGCTTCCACGGTAGTGAGATTGAAATACCGAAATAATAGAAAACAAGCAATATATATATCCCAATTTAGCAACCATCAATGATAGAATCAAAAAATCAGAAATAAACACCGAAAATAATGTGGTTCGCTAGTCATTCAGTATGACTAGCTAACTCCCCCAGAAAATGCTTATGCGTTACAGATTAAAGTAACATAAATGTTTTACATAGAATAGTCATGATAAATCGCACATAGAGAAGATAGAGAGATGATGAATAGTTCCACGAGTCCAAAAATAGCCACCTGAAAATAAAATTACAAAAAATTTTATATTAAAATTTCTCTCGGTACATTTAACCGGAGTGGGTAGGATCATGAGACGCATCAGGCTCTGCTCCAATTTCAGCCCGCTGTCCGGTCAGCAAGACCTCCGTTATTGTGCTACTACTGCATCCCCAGCCTTTTAATATTTCCTTTCCTGCACTTAAATGAAAATCTTAAAAAAGTAAAAATATTTCGTTATACAAACATATTATCAAAAAATAAATTACATATACAGCAATAATAAATCTTAAATCTCATTTTAAATTGTATTCATTATAATTTTAAATATTTATTAGTTTATTTTTTATATAAATATTAATTATAAAATAAATAATTAGTCAGACAAATATAATATTAATAATTTACTTTTAATAAAAAAAATATAATCTTATAAAAAGAAGTAAAAATATAAAAACAAAAAATTATTATATAGTAATAAATTTTACTTTGATTTTGAATCATTTTAGGTTTTGTAATTATATTTTAATTTATATCTATCATATTAATAATAGTTAATTAATTTATTTTTTGATATGATGATATCATATCTATCAATAAAATTATTTATAATTAGTTTATATTATATATAATTATAATAATTAATATTACCAAAAATTGTATTCACATTTTAAAAAAATTTAAAATTATTATATTTTCAAATGTTATAACCTTTCAAAATGTGAAAAAATAAAAAAAAATAATTTTTTTGTTATTTTATTGTTTAAATAAATTCTATAAACCACTAAATGCCTAATTACATAAATCAATAACTCCTAAATCTCGAAAACCCTAAATAGATAATCATTTTAAACCTGTATACCCTAAATAATAAATAATAAATCTCAATATTATTTTTTTAATTATAATTTAAAATATTCATTTTTAATTATTTATTCATTTAATTTTAAATAATTATTAATTACAGAATAAATTGAGTTAGACAAATATAATTTATATTATTATTTTTTATCAAAAAAATATAGATAAACTTTTTAAAATAAAAAAAATTCAAAACAAAAAATTATTATATAGTAATATAATTTGCTTTACTTCTGAATCATTTTAGGTTTTGTAATTATATATAAATTGATATCTACCTTATTAATAATAGTTTATTAATTTATTCTTTGATCATTATTAGAATATTTATCAATAAAAATATGCATATTGAATTTATATGATATATAAATATAATGATTATTATAACTAAATATAGTATTCACTTTTGAAAAAAATTTAAAAATTATTATATTTATAAAGGTTATAACCTTTGAAAATATCAAAAAATAAAAAAAATAATTTTTTTGATATTTTTTTTAAATAACACCTATAAACCACTAAATGCATACACAGTTAAATCAGTAAACTCCTAAACCCCATAATGCCAAAATACATAAACCATTAAACTGATATATACTACTTAATAATTAATAAATCTAATTTTTAATTCGATTTATTATAATTTTAAATATTCATTTTAATTATTTATTAGTTTATTTTTATAAAAATATTTATTACAAAATAAATTATACGTGCGACAAATATAATTTAAAAAATATATATGCTTATAAAAGAAGTAAAAATTTAAAAATTAAAAATTATTATTCAGAAATATATTTTACTATAATTTTTAATCAATTTGGGTTTTGTAATTATTTTTTAATTAATATCTATCTTAATATCAATAGTTTATAAATTTAATTTTGAATATTATTATAATATATATATCAATAAAATGTTTTATTGAATTTATATGATATATAATTATTAATATTATTATAACTAAGTATTGTATTCACATTTCATAAAATATTAAATATTATTATATTTTCAAAGGTTATAACCTATGAAAATGAAAAAAATTATAGCAAAAATTTTTGATACTTTATTTTTTTAAATAAAACGTATAAACTACTAAAAGCCTAAAAACATAAATCACTAAAATCCTAAATGAAAAAACCTATAAATACTTAAACCATTAAGCTGGTATACAGTAATAATAAATCATAAATCTCATTTTAAATTTTATTCAGTATAATTTTAAATTTTTATTTTAATTATTTATCAGTTTATTTTTATAGAAATATTAATTACAAAATAAATTATTAGTGAGACAGATCTAATTTAAATTAAAACAGTATCCCTAAATAATAAATAATAAATCTCATTTTTTTTCTTTTATAATTTTAAATATTCATTTTAATTATTTATTTGTTTATATATATATAAATATTAATTATAAAATAAATTGAGCTAGACAAAAATAATTTATATAAATTATTTTTTATCTAAAAATTATAGATAAAGTTTTTAAAACAAAAAAAAATATTCAAAACAAAAAATTATTATATAGTAATATATTTTGCTTTGCTTTTGAATCATTTTCGGTTTTGTAATTATATTTTAATTGATATCTATCTTATTAATAATAGATTATTAATTTATTTTTGATCATTATTAGAATATTTATCAATAAAATTGTTTATATTGAATTTACATGATTTATAATTATAAAGATTATTATAAATAAATATTATATTTAAATTTGAAAATAATTTAAAAATTATTATATTTTTAAAGGTTATCATCTTTGAAAATGAGATAAAATCACAAAAATAAATTTTTTGTTATTTTATTGTTTATATAAAACCTATAAACTACTAAATGCTTAAACGCTTAAATTATTAAACTCCTAAACCCCAATACCCCGAAACCCTTAAATACATAAACATTTAAGCCATCTTTAAAGGTTTAAGTATTTATAAATAATATATAAATATCTATCAAAAAATAATAGTTTATTAATTTATTTTTTGATTATTATTATATTTATATTTATATTTAGTTTATTAATATCTTTCAATAAAATTGTTTATTTTTAATTTACATGATATATAATTATTAAGTTTATTATAACTAAATATTGTATTCACATTTGAAAAAAAATTAAAAATTATTATATTTATAAAGGTTATACCCTGGAAAATTGATAAAAAAATGGAAAAATAATTTTTTTGTTATTTTATTATTTAAATAAAACATATAAACTACTAAATGCCTAAACACTTAAATCACTAAACTCCTAACCTTCTAAATACTTAAACCATTAAACCGGTATACCCTAAATAATTAATCATAAATCTCATTTTTATTTGTATTCTTTATAATTTTAATATTCATTTTAATTATTTATTAGTTTATTTTTATAGAAATATTAATCGCAAAAAAAATTATGAATGAGACAAATATAATTTAAATAATTTATCTTAATCAAAAAAATTTATAAACTTATAAAAAGAATCAAAAATTTAAAAATAAAAAATTATTATTTAGTAATATAATTCACTTTGATTTTGAATCGTTTTATGTTTTGAAAATATATTTTAATTAATATCTATCTTATTAATAATAGTTTATTAATCTATTTTATGATCAATATTATAAAATTGATCAAAAAAATTTTTTATTTTGAATCAACATGATATTTAATTTTTATAATTATTATAATTAAATATTGTATTAACATTTTATAAAAAATTAAAAATTATAATATTTCCATTGGTTATAACATTGAAAATTAGAAAAAATCATAAAAATAAATTTTTTGTTATTTAATTATTTAAATAAAACCTATAAACCATAAAATACCTAAATACTTAAATTACTAAACTTTTAAACCTTGATACTGCGGCACCACACAAACATAGAGATGGACCACAGTACACACGTGCACATATTCTTGTCCATTTTGGTGTAGCATTTAGAGGAGCCAAAAAGTCCTGGAAGTAGCTAGAAGTATGGGCCACCAGCTTGTAGAGGGCCCCAATAGCAAACTGAAATGATAACATTCAGACAACTGACGAGACTGAGCAAAGTAGTCGGGTGTAAACCCAGGAGTAGCTAGTAGTGGGTCCCACTAGCCCTATCAGGCAAGGGCCACCCAACTGCCACCCAACAAGAGTAGAGGGTAATCCATGATTAATTGAAGAGCCGACAAAATCTAAAGCATCACCAAGAAGGGCCAGTAAGCAACGGAGTCCAAACCAGTCACATGGGACCGAAAGATTCAAACTTGTAGTTTATGTTTGTAGCCTTATTTGTATTTTGGACTTTGTATGCAACATGTACTTGTAGAGACGGATCATGACATACTCACACGCACAATCTTGTCTGTTCTCTATATAGCATGCAATGAGGGCAACTGGACCCATCAGTATCTCTAAGTGGGGCCCACTAATGCATTTTGTAAATTCACATTAGGCGATGCTACACTTTCGGGAGCAGAAGACCCATCTTTATAGCAATTTATAATTTTACTTGTATTCTAGCTTGGTTGTCTACGTAGATAATTAGACAATGAGATGGACCTCATCACACATGCACACCGATGCATGCATATTTTTTAATATTTTGTCGGTGCAACATAGAGCCACTTCTTGGAGCTTGAGGAGGAAGCATTCTAACCCAAGAGATACTCTTTTGAGGTTCATTGGAGCAAAAGAATGTGTAATTCAAAGGTGAGAATGAATTGACAAAGTGCCGTAGATATGGACTTGTGGATTTATGGGTATTCAGTTTTACATGTATTTCATTGCATAGCAATGACATAGGCAAACGCTTGATGCTGCATGTCACACACATGCACAATCTTATATTTGCAGAGTTATAATATGGTGCATCATTCAGGTTCCTACAAAAGACTTGGACGAATCCGAATTGAAATGATGCTGTGCGCATAATGACTCAATGCCAACTCTGATGTCCGGGAATGCCAGGTGATTTTAGTTGTATTCGTACTCTTGGAATTATTATGCATTATGTTTTTGTATGTATTTTATGCATAGAATCATTAAGGTGCATAGGATTTGGTGGGCTGGCCTAAATTAGTCAGCTTTTTAGTCTCTTGTAATTTGTGTGCCTAAATGATAATTAAAGTGTGTCTTTTCCAAAAAAAACAAAAAAAAATCATAAACCCTAAACTTTAAATCCAAAACCTTGAACCATAAACTATAACCGTAATCCATAAACACTAAATCCTAAATCTCATGTTTTGCACTTTTATAATCAAATGACTAAGTGTAAAATTTAAATTGAAATTCATAACTTTTAGGAATGTCATAGATTTATCTTTTTGTATATGTAAGACAAATTCATGACTTAAGCGGAGAGTTATGGATTAGTCAATTTCTTGTTTTAGATTATTGTAGCATTAGCAATGATCATGATTGTATATTTTGCCTCTAGAACACAAAATCATATCGATGAGAATATGCCATAACTTGTGTCTCTCTAGTGAACATATTGTTTTGGCACTAATAAAGATCATGAATACATATTTAATCACTATAATAATGGGTCATGGTATTGGATATGACCATAACTAGTAGATTTTATCTTTATATTGCAAAGTCTTTGCTCTAGTAATGATTGTAACATTGGTCATTCCTCAAGAGCAAAAGTCATACCCCTAGAAAAAGTTAAAGCTCAAGTACTACTCTTTATAACTTTCTATAGCTAAAATTCTTGGGATTGGAAATATCACTATGGCCTTTTCCTTTGAGTTGTGACCTCAAGTGTCAATATGCAAAACTAATATTTTGAGCAATGATTAAAACATTTAATACATTTGAATATGATTCATTTGCACCTTTTTGGGTATTGTGAGCTTGTATACATAACTCATTTAATTTAAAAAGAAACAAATGATACTTTTCATATCTATGAGGATATAAAAAAAAGGCTTAGACATGCCAATAAAATAAATTTTTTGATTCTTGATTGAAAGAGAGCCAATACTTCTTCCCCTACTCAAACCACCCTGGGGCTAGTTTGTTCTAATAGGCTACAAGGTGGTTATTTTTTAGAGGTGAATTAACTTTTAAAAAAATTACTTTGAGTGTGTGCATGAAAGATATTTTAGAAGAAATTATATTAATCAATATAAATAGCATCCTCAACAACTAGCTATTTCAACACATAGGGGTACAACTTTGGTTTAGTCTGTTAGCGAACATTACTCAAATTACCTTTGATAGCCCAATGATTCAACATTAAATATGATGAGACATAATAGAGATAAAGTAAAAGCTCCTATTATTTTGGTCAGAGCTTTAGCAATCATTTTAGAGTTGAGAGAAGAACAAAATAAATTATTTTAATTATTCAGTATAATTTTAATTTTTATTTTAATTATTTATCAATTTATTTTTATAGAAATATTAATTACAAAATAAATTATTAGTGAGACTGATCTAATTTAAATTAAACTGGTATATCCAAAATAATAAAGAATAAATCTCTTTTTTTTTCATTTTAATTTTAAATATTGAAATTTAATTATTTATTTGTTTATTTTTATATAAATATTAATTACAAAATAAATTATGAGTTACACAAATATAATTTATATAAATTATTTTTCATCAAGATAATTTAGAAAAACTTTTTAAAAGAAAAAAAATTTCAAAACAAAAAATTATTATATAGTAATATATTTTGCTTTGCTTCTGAATCATTTTAGGTTTTGTAAATATATTTTAATTGATATCTATCTTTTTAATAATAGATTATTAAGTTATTTTTTCATCATTATTAGTATATTTATCAATAAAAATGTTTATATTGAATTTATATGATATATAAATATAATGATTATTATAAATAATCATTGTATTAACTTTTGAAAAAAAATTTAAAATTATTATATTTTCGAAGGTTATAACCTTTGAAATTTTGAAAAAAAAAATAAATGTTTTGTAATTTCATTTTTTAAATAAAACCTATAGATCATTAAATGCTTACTTACTTAAATCAGTAAGCTCATAAATCCTAAAACCCCTTAATACATAAACCTTTTAACAACTATTGACTACTTAATAAATAATAAATCTCATTTTTATTTCAATTTCTTATAATTTTAAATATTAATTTTAATTATTTATAGTTTAATTTTTTGGAAAAATTAATTACAAAATAAATTTCGAGTGAGACAAATATTATTTAAATAATTTATTTTGATAAAAAAAATATAAGGTTATAAAAAGAATGAAAATTATAAAAATTAAATATTTTTATTTAGTAATATATTTTAATTTAATTTTGAATCATTTTGTGTTATGTAAATATATTTTAATTAATATTTATATTATTAATAATAGTTTATTAATTTAATTTTTGATCATGATTATAATATCTATCATTAAAATTATTTATTTTGAATTTATATGATATATAATTTGTAATATTAATATAATTATACATGGTATTCACATTTCAAAAAATTTTAAAATTATTTTATTTTCAATGGTTATAACCTTTGAAAATCAGAAAAAATCAAAAATAAATTTTAAATTTTTATTATATAAATAAAACCTATAAACCACTAAATAATCAAACTATTAAACCGGTATTCCATATATAATATATCATAAATCTCATTTTAATTTGTATTCATTATAACTAAATATTCATTTTAATTATTTATTAGTTTATTTTTTATAGAAATATCAATCACAAAATAAATAATGAGTGAGACAAATATAATTTTAATAATTTATTTTTAATCAAAAAAAAGATTATATAAAGAAGTAAAAAGTTACAAACAAAAAATTATTTTTTAGTCATATATTTTACTTTGATTTTGAATCATTATATATAGGTTTTGAAACTATATTTTAATTGCTATCAATCTTATTAAGAATAGTTTATTAATTTATTATTTGATCAATTTTATAATATCTAACAATAAAATTACTTATATTGAATTTAAATGTCTTATAATTATTATGATTATTATAACTAAATATCATATTTACATTTGAAAAAATTTTAAAAATTATTATATTTTTAAAGGTTATAACCTTCAAGAATGATAAAAAATCACAAAAATATTTTTTTTAATATTTTATTATTTAAATAAAACTTATAAACCACTAAATGCCTAAACATTTAAATCTCTAGATTTCTTAAACCCAAAACCCCCTAAATACTTAAACCATTAAACATATATAACCTAAATAATAAATAATAAATCTCATTTTTATTTGTATTCAATATAATTTTAAATATTCATTTTAATTATATTTTAGTTTATTTTTATAGAAATATTAATTACAAAATAAATAATGAGTGAGATATATATAATTTAAATAAATATTTATAATGAAAAAAATATAAGCTTATAAAAATAAACAAAATTTCAAAAATTTAAAATTTTATTTAGTAATATAATTTACTTTAATTTTGAATTATTTTGGGTCATGCATATATATATTTTAATTAATATCTATGTTATTAATAATAGTTTATTAATTTATTTTTCGATCATTATAATAATATATATTAATAAAATTTTTTATATTAAATTTACATCAAATATAATTATCAAGATTATTATAAATAAGTATTCATTCATATTTTTGAAAGATTAAAAAATTATTATATTTTAAAATGTAATAACCTTTGAAAATATCGAAAATTCATAAAAATAAATTTTTTGTTATTTCATTGATTAAATAAAACCTATAAACACATAAATGTGCAAACATATAAATCAATAAACTCTTTAACCCCAAAACCACAAAAAACTTAAACCATTAAATAGGTATCCCCTAAATAATAAATAATAAATCTATTTTTATTAGTATTCATTATAATTTTAAATATTCATTTTAATTATATATCAATTTATTTTTATAAAAATATTAATTACAAAATAAATTATTAGTGAAAAAGATATAATTTAATTAAATTATTTTTCATCAAAAAAATATATATGCTTATAAAATAATGCAAAATTTTTAAAATAAAAAATTATTATTTAGTAATATATCTTATTTTGATTTTGAATCATTTTAGATTCTACCATTATATTTTAATTTATATCATTCTTATTAATACTAGTTTATTAATTTATTTATTGATCATTATTATAATATCTATCAATAATATTATTTATATTAAGTTTACATTATATAAAATTATTAAGATTATTATAACTAAATATTATATTCACATTAAAAAAAAATTAAAATTATTATATTTTCAAAGGTTATAACCTTCAAAAATTAAAAAAATAATAAAAATATATTTTTTGTTTTATCATTGTTTATATAAGACTTATTAACCACTAAATGCCGAAACACTTAAACCTCTAAACTCTTATATGCAAAAGCACCTAAATAATTAAACTTTTAAACTCCTAAGCCTTAAATATAATTTAAATAATTTTTTAAAATATTAATTACAAAATAAATTATAAGTGATACGAATATAATTTAAATAAATTATTTTTCATCAAAAAAAAATATAAGCTAATAAAAAGAAGCAAAAACTAAAAAAAATTATTATTTAGTAATACATTTTACTTGGATTTTGAATATTTTTAGGTTTTGTAATTATATTTTAATTTATATCTATCATATTAATAATAACATATTAATTTACTTTTTGATAATTGATATCATATTGATCAATAAAATTGTTTATATTTAGTTTATATTATATATAATTATAATGATTATTATTATATTTTCAAAGGTTATCACCTTTGAAAATGTGAAAAAATATCAAAAATATTTTTTTTGTTATTTCATTGTTTAAATAAAACCTATAAACCAATAAATGCCTAAAAACATAAATCAGTAAATTCATAAACGAAAAAACTTCTAAATATTTAAAATATTAAACTGGTACACATTAATAATAAATCATAAATCTCATTTTAATTTTTATTCAGTATAATTTTAAATTTTTATTTTAATTATTTATCAGTTTATTTTTATAGAAATATTAATTACAAAATAAATTATTAGTGAGACATATCTAATTTAATTTAGACTGGTATACCCAAAATAATAAAGAATAAATCTCAATATTATTTTTTTCATTATAATTTTAAATATTCATTTATTTATTTATTTGTTTATTTTTATATAAATATAAATAAATAAATAAATAATGAATTAGACAAATATAATTTATATAAATTAAATTTAATAAAAAAAATATGGATAAACTTTTTAAAATAAAAAATAAATTTCAAAACAACAAATTATTATATAGTAATATATTTTGATTTCTTCTTAATCATTTTAGGGTTTTTTATTATATTTTAATTGATATTTATATTATTAATAATAGATTAATAATTTATTTTTTGATCATATTTATAATATTTATCAATAATATTGTTTATATTGAATTTATATGATATATAAATATTGTGATTATTATTACTAAATATTGAATTCGCATTTGAAAAAAATTTAAAAATTATTATATTTTCATATGTTATAATCTCTGAAAATATCAAAAAATAATAAAATTAAATATTTTGTTATTTTAATTTTTAAAATAAACCTATAAACCACTAAATGCATACACAGTAAAATAAGTAAATTCTTAATGCCCGAAATGCCTAAATACATAATCCATTAAACTACTATATACTACTTAATAATTAAGAAATCTAATTTTTATTTCAATTTATTATTATTTTAAATATTCATTTTATTTATTTATAAGTTTAATTTATAGAAATATTTATTACAAAATAAATTATGAGTGCAACAAATATAATTTAAATAATTTATTTTTAATCAAGAAAAAATGTATATGCTTATAAAAGAAGTAAAAATTTAAAAATTAAAAATTATTATACAGTAATATATTATAGTTTAATCTTGAATTGATTTGGGTTTTGTAAATATTTTATAATTAATATCTATCTTATTATTAATAATTTATTAATTTAATTTTTGATCATTATTATATTATCTATCAATAAAATTGTTTATATTGAATTTATATGATATATAATTATTAATATTAAAATAACTAAATATTGTATTCACATTTCAAAAAATTTTAAATATTATTATATTTTCAAAGGTTAAAACCTAAGAAAAATAGAAAAAATTACAAATTTTTTTTGTTCTTTTATTGTTTAAAAAAAACCTATAAACCACTAAATGCCTAAAAACATAAATTGCTGAACTCCTAAACGACAAAATTATAATAGTTTATTCATATATTTTATTTAGTAATATATTTTATTTAGTAATATATTTTATTTTGGTTTTGAATCATTTTAGAATTTATAATTATATTTTAATTTATATCATTCTTATTAATAATAGTTTATTAAATTTTTATTGATCATTATTATAATTTGTATTAATAAAATTATTTATATTGAGTTTACATTATATATAATTATTAAGATTATTATAACTAAAAATTATATTCATATTTTAAAAAAATTAAAAATTATAATATTTTCAAATGTTATAAACTTAAAAAATAAAAAAAAATCAAAAATTAAATTTTTTATATTTTCATTCTTTAAATAAAAACTATAAATCACTAAAGGCCTAAACACTTAAATAACTAAACACAAAAACACCTAAATACTTAAACCATTAAACTAGTATATCCTAAATAATCAATAATAAATCTCAATTTTATTTGTATTCATTATAGTTTTAAATATTCATTTTAATTATTTATTAGTTTATTTTTATAAAATTATAAATTAAAAATAAATTATGAGGAAGACAAATATAATTTAAAAAATTTACTTTTAATAAAAAAAATATAAACTTATATATTTTTATTTTGATTTTGAATAAATTTACGTTTTGCAAATACATTTTAAATAAAATTTTCTAATTAATAATAGTATATTAATTTATTTTTTGTTCATTAATATAATATCTATCAATATAATTTTTTATATTGAATTTACATGATATATAATTATTAAGATTATCATAACTAAATATAGTATTCACATATAAAAAAAATTTAAAAATTGTTATATTTTCAAAGGTTATAATCTTCAAAAATGATAAAAAAAACAAAAATAAATTTTTTGTTATATCATTGTTTAAATAAAACTTATAGACCATTAAATACGTAAACACATAAATCTCTAAACTCATAAACCTAGAAGTCCCTAAATACTTAAACCTTTAAACTCGTAAACCTTAAATATAATTTAAATAATATATTGAAATATTAATTACAAAATAAATTATGAGTGATACAAATATAATTTAAATAATTTATTTTTCATCAAAAAAATATATAAGCTTATAAAAAGAAGCAAAAACTAAAAAACAAAAATTATTATTTAGTAATAAATTTTACATTGTTTTTGAATCATTTTAGGTTTTTTAATTATATTTTAATTTATATCTATCATATTAATAATAGCATATTAATTTATTTTTTGATAATTGATATCATATCTATCAATAAAATTGTTTATATTTAGTTTATATTATATATAATTATAATGATTATTATTACTAAATATTGTATTTATTTACACCTTTTTGGGTATTGTGAGCTTGTAAACATAACTCATTTAACATAAAAATAACGAAATAATTCTTTTCATAATGATGAGGATATAAAAAAAGGCTTAGAGATGCCAATAAAATAATTTTTTTTTATTCTTGATTGAAAGAAAGCCCATACTTCTTGCCTTGCTCAACCCACCCTGGGGCTAGTTTGTTCTAATAGGCTACAAGGTGGTTATTTTTTTAGAGGTGAACTATGTTTTAAAAAATTTGCTTTGAGTGTGTGCATGAGAGAAATTTTAGAATAATTTACAATAATCAATATAAATAGCATCCTCAACAACTAGCTATTTCAACACATATGGGCACAACTTTGGTTTAGTCTGTTTACGTACATTAGTCAAATTACCTTTGATAGCCCAGTGATTCAACATTTTTATTTTAATTATTTATCAGTTTATTTTTATAGAAATATTAATTTCAAAATAAATTATTAGTGAGACATATCTAATTTAAATTAAACTGGTATATCTTAAATAATAAAGAATAAATCTCATTTTTTTTTCAGTTTGATTTTAAATATTCAAATTTAATTATTTATTTGTTTATTTTTATATAAATATTAATTACAAAATAAATTATCAGTTACACAAATATAATTTATAAAATTATTTTTAATCAAAATAATATAGATAAACTTTTTAAAAATAAAAAAAATTTCAAAACAAAAAATTATTATTTAGTAATATATTTTGCTTTGCTTCTGAATCATTTTAGGTTTTGTAATTATATTATCAATGATATCTATCTTATTAATAATAGATTATTAATTTATTTTTTGATCATTATTAAAATATTTATCAATAAAATAGTTTATTTAGATTTTATATGATATATAAATATAATGATTATTTAAACTAAATATTGAATTCACTTTTGAAAAAAATTTAAAAATTATTATATTTCCTAAGGTTATAACCGTTGATAATGTGAAAGGATAAAAAAATATTTTTTTTTTGTTATTCTATTGTTTAAATAAAACGTATACATCACTAAATGCCTAAGCATTTAATTTACTAAACTACATAATCCAAATAGCTCTATATAGATAATCCTTTAAATCGGTATACCCTATTTTAATAATTAATAAATTTCATTTTTATTTATTTTCATTATAATTTTAAAAATTCATTTTGATTGTTTATTTTTTATTTTTATATATGTATTATTTATAAAATAAATTAAGAGTTAAAAATATAATTTATAAAAATTATTTTTAATCAAAAAATTGATAAGCTTATAAAAAGAATAAAAATTTAAAAACAAATAATAATTATTTAGTAATATATTTTGCTTTGATTTTGAATAATTTTAGGTTTTGATATTATATTTTAAGTAAAATCAATCTAATTCATAATAGATTTTTAATTTATTTTTTGATAATTATTAGAATATCTATCAATAAAATTGTTTATATTGAATTTATATGATATATAATTATTATGATTATTATAAATAAATATTGTATCCACTTTTGAAAAAAATTTAAAAATTATTATATTTTTAAAGGTTATAATCTTAAAAAATGAGAATAAATAATAAAAATAAATTTTTAGTTATTTTATTTTTTAAATAAAACCTATATACCATTTATTGCCTTCTTACTTAAATTAGTAAGCTCATAACCCCCAAAATCCTTAAATACATAAAGATTTTAACATCTATATACTACTTAATAAATAATAAATGTCATTTTTATTTCTATTTATTATAATTTTAAATATTCATTTTAATTATTTATGGTTTAATTTTATAGAAAAATTAATTACAAAATAAATTTCGAGTGAGACAAATATTATTTAAATAATTTATTTTCAATCAAAAAAAATATAAGCTTATAAAAAGAAGAAAAAATTTTAAAATTAAATATTATTATTTAGTAATATATTTTGATTTCATTTTGAATTATTTTGTGTTATGTAAATATATTTTAATTAATATTTATATTATTAATAATAGTTTATTAATTTAATTTTTGTTCATTATTATAATATCTATCATTAAAATTATTTATATTGAATTTATATGATATATAATTAGTGAGATTAATATAATTATACATAGTATTCACATTTCAAAAAATTTTAAAAATTATTTTATTTTTAAAGGTTATAACCTTTGAAAATCAGAAAAAATCTAAAATAAAATTTTTTATTTTTTCTTATATAAATAAAACCTATAAACCACTAAATACCTAAAAACATAAATTGATAAACTCCTAACGACAAAACCACTAAATAATCAAACGATTAAACTGGTATACCACATATAATAAATCATAAATCTCATTTTAATTTGTATTCATTATAATTTTAAATATTCATTTTACTTATTTATCAGTTTATTTTTCATAGAAATCTTAATTACAAAATAAATAATGAGCGAGACAACTTTAATTGTAATAATTTATTTTTATTCAAAAAAATATATAAGCATATAAAAATAAGTAAAAATTTAAAACAAAAAATTATTATTTAGTAATATATTTTACTTTCATTTTGAATCATTATATATAGGTTTTGCAATTATATTTTAATTGCTATCAATCTTATTAAGAATAGTTTATTAATTTATTATTTGATCAATTTTATAATATCTAACAATAAAATTACTTATATTGAATTTAAATGTCTTATAATTATTATGATTATTATAACTAAATATCATATTTACATTTGAAAAAATTTTAAAAATTATTATATTTTTAAAGGTTATAACCTTCAAGAATGATAAAAAATCACAAAAATATTTTTTTTAATATTTTATTATTTAAATAAAACTTATAAACCACTAAATGCCTAAACATTTAAATATCTAGACTACTTAACCCCAAAACCCCCTAAATAGTTAAACCATTAAACCTATATAACCTAAATAATAAATAATAAATCTCATTTTTATTCGTATTCTTTATAATTTTAAATATTCATTCTAATTATTTTTTATTTTATTTTTATAGAAATATTAATTACAAAATAAATAATGTGTGAGACATATAATTAAAATATATTATTTTTTATGAAAAAAAATAAGTTTATAAAAATAAACAAAATTTCAAAAATTTAAAATTTTATTTAGTAATATAATTTACTTTGATTTTGAATTATTTTAGGTTCTGAAAATATATTTTTATTAATACCTATCTTATTACTATTAATTTATTAATTTATTTTTCGATAATTATAATAATATATATTAATAAAATTTTTTATATTACACTTACATCAAATATAATTATTAAGATAATTATAACTAAGTATTGCATTCATATTTTAGAAAGATTAAAAAATTATTATATTTTCAAAGGTATTAACCTTTGAAAATCACGAAAATTCATAAAAATAATTTTTTGTTATTTCATTGATTAAATAATACTTATAAACACCTAAATGTGCAAACATATAAATCAATAAACTCTGTAACCCCAAAACAACAAATAATTTAAACCATTAAATAGGTATGCCCTAAATAATAAATCATAAATCTCTTTTAATTCATTATAATTTTAAATATTCATTTTAATTATTTATCAGTTTATTTTTATAGAAATATTAATTACAAAATAAATTATTAGTGAGACAGATATAATTTAAATAATTTAATTTTCATTAAACAAATATATATGCTTATAAAATGAGGCAAAATTTTTAAAATAAAAAATTATTATTTAGTAATATATCTTATTTTGATTTTGAATCATTTTAGATTCTAGAATTATTTTTTAATTTATATTATTCTTATTAATACTAGTTTATTAATTTATTTATTGGTCATTATTATAATATCTATTAATAAAATTATTTATATTTAGTTTACATATTATATAATTATTAACATTATTATAACTAAATATTATATTTACATTTAAAAAGATTAAAAATTATTATACTTTCAAATATTACAACCTTCTAAAATTAAAAAAATTCAAAAAATTAATTTCTTTTATTTTTTAATTCTTTAGATAATAACTATAAATCACTAAACTCCTAAACCCAAAAACACCTAAATACTTAAACCATTAAACCAGTATATCCTGAATAATAAATAATAAATCTCAATTTTATTTGTATTCATTATAATTTTAAACAATTATTTTAATTATTTAATAGTTTATTATTATAGAATTATAAATTAGAAAATAAATTATGAGTAAGGCAAATTAATTTAAATAATTTATTTATAATAACAAAAATATAAAATTATAAAAAAAAGCAAAACATTAAAAAAATTATTATTAAGTAATATATTTTTCTTTGATTTTGAATAAATTTAGATTTTGCAAGTATATCTTAAATAATATCTATCTTATTAATAATAGTTTATTAATTTTTTTTGATCATTATTATAATATCTAGCAAAGTAATTATTTATATTGAACTTAAATGACTTATAATTATTAAGATTATTATAACTAAATATTATATTTACATTTGAAAAAAATTTAAAAATTATTATATTTTCAAAGGTTATAACCTTCAAAAATTTTAAAAATAATAAAAATAAATTTTTTGTTATATTATTATTTAAATAAAACTTATAAACCACTAAATGCCTAAACACTTAAACCTCTAAACTCCTAATCACAAAAGCCCCTAAATACTTTAACCATTAAACTCGTAAACCTTAAATATAATTTAAATAATTTATTAAAATATTAATTATAAAATAAATTATGAGTGATACAAATATAATTTAAATAATTTTTTTTTCATCAAAAAATAATATAAGCTTATAAAAAGAAGAAAAACTAAAAAAATTATTATTTAGTAATAAATTTTACTTGGATTTTGAATATTTTTAGGTTTTGCAATTATATTTTAATTTATATCTATCATATTAATAATAGCATATTAATTTATTTTTTGATAATTGATATACTATCTATCAATAAAATTATTTATATTTAGTTTATATTATATATAATTATAATGATTATTTATAAATATTGTATTCTATTTTTTTATAAAATTTAAAATTATTATATTTTCAAAGGTTATAACCTTTGAAAATATGAAAAAAATATCAAAAATAAATTTTTTGTTATTTCATTGTTTAAATAAAACCAATAAACTACTAAATGCGTAAAAACATAAATTGCTAAAGTCATAAATGAAAAACCTCTAAATATATAAAATATTAAACTGGTATACATTAATAATAATTCATAAATCTAATTTTAATTATTATTCAGTATAATTTTAAATTTTTATTTTAATTTTTTATCACTTTATATTTATATAAATATTAATTATAAAATAAATTATTAGTGAGATAGATCTAATTTAAATTAGACTAGTATACCCAAAATAATAAAGAATAAATCTCAATATTATTTTTTTCATTATAATTTTAAATATTCATTTTAATTATTTATTTGTTTATTTATATATAAATATTAATTACAAAATAAATTGAGCTAGACAAAAATAATTTATATAAATTATTTTTCATCAAAAAAATATGGATAAACATTTTAAAAGAAAAAAAAATTCAAAACAAAAAATTATTATATATTAATATATTTTGATTTCTTCTATATCGTTTTAGGTTTTTTTATTATATTTTAATTAATATCTATCTTATTAATAATAGATTATCAATTTATTCTTTGATCATTTTTAGAATATTTATCAATAATATTGTTTATATTGAATTTACATGATATATAATTATTAAGATTATTATAACTAAATATTATATTTACATTTGAAAATAATTTAAAAATTATTATATTTTTAAAGGTTATCATCTTTCAAAATGAGATAAAATCACAAAAATGAATTTTTTATTATTTTATTGTTTATATAAAACCTATAAACTATTAAATGGTTAACGCTTAAATCATTAAACTCCTAAACACCAAAATCCTGAAACCCTTAAATACTTAAACATTTGAACCATCTTTAAAGGTTTAAGTATTTATAAATAATATATAAATATCTAAATATTTAAACCATTAAACCTGTATACCCTAAATAATTAATCATAAATCTCATTTTTATTTGTATTCTTTATAATTTTAATATTCATTTTAATTATTTATTAGTTTATTTTTATAGAAATATTAATTGCAAAAAAAATTATGAATGAGAAAAATATAATTTAAATAATTTATCTTCATCAAAAAAATTTATAAGCTTATAAAAAGAATCAAAAATTTAAAAATAAAAAATTATTATTTAGTAATATATATTTTACGTTGATTTTGAATCGTTTTAGGTTTTGCAAATATATTTTAATTAATATCTATCTAATTAATAATAGTTTATTAATCTATTTTATGATCATTATTATAATATCGATCAATAAAATTATTTATATTGAATTTACATGATATTTAATTTTTATGATTATTATAATTAAATATTGTATTAACATTTGAAAAAAAATTAAAAATTCTAATATTTTTAATGGTTATAACCTTGAAAATGAGAAAAAATCATAAAAATAATTTTTTTTGGTTTTTTAATTATTTAAATAAACCCTATAAACCACAAAATACCTAAATACTTAAATTACTAAACTCCTAAAGCGCGATACTGCTGCACCACACAGACATAGCGACGAACCACGGTACACACGTGCGCATATTTTTGTCAATTTTGGTGTAGCATTTAGCGGGGCCAGCAAGTCATGGAAGCAGCCAGAGGTATGGGCCACCAGCTTGTAGAGGGCCCCACTAGCAAGCCGGTATGATAACATCCAGACAACTGATGAGACCGAGCAAAGTGGTCATGAGTAAACCCAGGAGTAACTAGGAGTGCGTCCCACTAGCCCTATCAGGAAGCATAAAGGGCCACCCAACTGTCTCCCAACAGGAGAAGCGGGTAATCCTTGATTAATTGGAGAGCCGGCAAAATCTAAAGCATCACCAAACAGGGCCAGTAAGCAATGGAGTGTAGACCAGCCACACGGGAGCCAAAGATTCAAACTTGTAGTTTCTGTTTGTAGTCTTATTTGTATTTTGGACTTTGTATGCACCATGTACTTGTAAAAACGGATCATGAAATACTCACATACACAATCTTGTCTGTTCTCTATATTCATGCAATGCGGGCTACTAGACCCATTAGTATCTCTAAATGGGGCCCACTAACGAATTTTTTAAATAAACATTAGGCGATGCTACACTCCCGGAAGCAGAAGACCCATCTTTATAGCATTTTGTAATTTTACTTTTATTCTAGCTGGGTTGTACGTGTATATAATTAGACTATGAGATGAACCTCATCACACATGCACACCGATGCATGGATGTTTTTTGATAATTTGTCGGTGCAACATACAGACACTTCTTGGAGCTCGAGGAGGAAGCATTCTAACTCAGGAGATACTCTTTTGAGGATCATTAGAGCAAAAGAATGTAGAATTCAAAGGTGAGAATGAATTGACAAAGTGCCGTAGATATGAACTTGTGGATTTATGGGTATTCAGTTTTACATGTATTCCATTTCATAGCAATGACATAGGCAAATGCTTGATGCTGCATGTCACACCCATGCACAATCTTATATTTGCATAGTTTTAATATGGTGCAGCATTCAGGTTCCTCCAAAAGGATTTGAAAAATCCGAATGGAAAGGACGCAATGCGCATAAAGACTCAATGCCAATTCTGAAGTCCGTAAATTCCAGGTGATTTTAGTTGTATTCGTATGCTTGGAATTATTAGGCATTATGTTTTTTTATGTATTTTATGCATAGAATCATTAAGGTGCATAGGATTTGGTGGGATTGCCTAAATTAGTCAGCTTTTTAGGCTCTTGTAAGTTGTGTGCCTAAATGATAACTAAAGTGTGAATTTTCCAAAAAAAAACAAAAAAAACTATAAACCCTAAACATTAAATCCTAAACCTTAAACCATAAACTATAACCCTAATCCATAAACCATAAATTCTAAATCTCATGTTTTCCACTTTTATAATCAAATGACTAATTGTTAAATTTAAATTGAAATTCACAACTTTTAGGAATATCACAGATTTATCTTTTTGTATATGTAACACAAAGTCATGACTCAGGGGGTGAGTTATGGATTCAGTCTCTTTCTTGCTTTAGATTATTGTAGCATTAGCAATGGTCATGATTGTATATTTTGTCTCTAGAACACAAAATCATATCGATGAGAATATGTCATAACTTGTGTCTCTCTGTTGAACATATTGTTATGGAACTAAGATTTATCATGCTTACATATTTAATCACTATAATACTGGGTCACAGTATTGGATATTACAATAGCTTGTGCATTTTATCTTTATATTGCAAAGTCATTGCACAAGGAATGATTGTAACTTTGAACATTCCTCAAGGGCAGAAGTCATGACCCTAAAAATAGTTAAAGCTCGAGTACTACTCTTTATAACTTTCTATAGCTAAAATTCTTGGGATTTGAAATATCACTATGGCTTTTTCCATTGATTTGTGACCTCAAGTGTCAATATGCAAGACTAATAATTTGAGCAATGATTTAAACCTTTTTTACGTTTGAATATGATTCATTTAAATCTTTTTGGGTATTGTGAGCTTGTATACTTAATTCATTTAATATAAAAAGAAAGAAACGAAACTTTTCATATCCATGAGGATATAAAAAAAGGCTTAGACTTGCCAATAAAATAAATTTTTTGATTCTTGATTGAAAGAGTGCCCATACTTCTTGCCATGCTCAAACCGTCCAGGGGCTAGTTTGTTCTAATAGGCTACAAGGTGGTTATTTTTTTAGAGGTGAATTATGTTTTAAAAAAATTGATTTGAGTGTGTGCATAAGAGATATTTTAGAAGAAATTACAATAAGCAATATAAATATCATCTTCAACAACTAGCTATTTCAACACATAGGGGTACAACTTTGGTTTAGTCTGTTAGCATACAGGAGTCAAATTACATTTGATAGCCCAATGATTCAACATCAAATATGATTAGACATAATAGAGATAAAGGAAAAGCTCCTATTATTTTGGTTAGAGCTTTAGCAATCATTCTAGAGTTGAGAGATGAACAAATTAAATTATTTTAATTATTCAGTATAATTTTAATTTTTTATCAGTTTATTTTTATAGAAATATTAATTGCAAAATAAATTATTAGTGAGACAGATCTAATTTAAATTAAACCGGTATATCCTAAATAATAAAGAATAAATCTCATTTTTTTTCATTTTAATTTTAAATTTTCAAATATAATTATTTATTTGTTTATTTTTATATAAATATGAATTACAAAATAAATTATGAGTTACACAAATATAATTTATATAAATTATTTTTCATCAAAATAATATGGATAAACTTTTTAAAAGAAAAAAAATTTCAAAACAAAAAATTATTATATAGTAATATATTTTGCTTTGCTTCTGAATCATATTAGGTTTTGTAATTATATTATAATTGATATCTATCTTATTAATAATAGATTATTAATCTATTATTTGATCATTATTAGAATATTTATCAATAAAATATTTTTTATTTAATTTATATGATATTTAAATATAATGAATATTATAACTAAATATTGAATTCGCTTTTGAAAAAAATTTAAAAATTATTATATTTCTAAGGTTATAACCTTTGAAAATATCAAAAAATAATAAAAATAAATTTTTTGTTTTTTTATTTTTAAAATAAAACCTATAAACTACTAAATCCATACACAGTTAAGTAAGTAAACTCCTAGACCCCGTATAGCCTAAATACAGTAACCATTAAACAGATATATAATACATTATAAATAATAAATCATATTTTTATTTCTATTTATTATAATTTTAAATATTCATTTTAATTATTTAATAGTTTATTTTTTTATAGAAATATTTATTACAAAATAAATTATGAGTGCAACAAATATAATTTTAATATTTTATTTTTAATGAAATAATATATATACGCATATAAAAAAAGTAAAAATTTAAAAATTTAAAATTATTATCCAGTAATATATTTTACTTTAATTTTGAATCAATTTGGGTTTTGTAAATATTTTTTAATATATTTCTATCTTTTTATTAATAGTTTATTAATTTAATTTTTGATCATTATTATAATATCTATCAATAAAATTGGTTATATTGAATTTACATGATATATAATAATTAATATTATTATAATCTAAAATATTATATTTATATTTCAAAAAATTTTTAATATTATTATATTTTCAAAGGTTATAACATATGAAAATGAGAAAAAATTACAATTTTTTTTTTATTTTTTTATTGTTTAAATAAAACCTATAAACCAATAAATGCCTAAAAACATAAATCGCTAAATTTCAAATGACAAAACATCTAAATAATTAAACTATTAAACTGGTTTACATTAATAAAAAATCATAAATTTCATTTTAATTTTTATTCAGTATAATTTAAAATTTTTATTTTAATTATTTATCAGTTTATTTTTATAGAAATATTAATTACAAAATAAATTATTAGTGAGATAGATATAATTAAAATTAAACTGGTATACCCTAAATAATAATTAATAAATCTCATTTTTTTCATTATAATTTTAAATATTCATTTTAATTATTTATTTGTTTATTTTTATATAAATATTAATTACAAAATAAATTATGAGTTAGACAAATATAATTTATATAAATTATTTTTAATCAAAAAATATACATAAACTTTTTAATATAAAAAAAAATTCAAAACAAAAAATTATTACAATGTAATATATTTTGCTTTGCATATGAATTATTTTAAGTTTTGTAATTATATTTTAATTGATATCTATCTTATTAATAATAAATTATTTATTTATTATTTGATCATTATTAGAATATTTATCAAAAAAATTGGTTATATTGAATTTATATGATATATAAATATAATGATTATTATAACTAAATATTGTATTCACTTTTGAAAAAAATTTAAAAATTATTATATTTTCAAAGGTTATCACCATCTAGAATATAAAAAAATAATAAAAATAAAGATTTTGTTATTTTAATTTTTAAATAAAACCTATAAACCACTAAATGCATACACAGTTAAATCAGTAAACTCCTAAAGCTCGTAATGCTAAAAATACATAAACCATTAAACAGCTATATACTACTTAATAATTAAGAAATCTAATATTTATTTCAATTTATTATTATTTTAAAAATTCATTTTAATTATTTAATAGTTTATTTTTATATAAATATTTATTACAAAATAAATTATGAGAACAACAAATATAATTTAAATAATTTATTTTTAATAAAAAAAATATATACGCTTATAAAAGAAGTAAAAATTTAAAAATTAAAAATTATATCCAATAATATTTTTTACTTTAATTTTGAATCAATTTTGATTTTCTAAATATTTTTTAATTAATATCTATCTTATTATTAAAAGTTTATTAATTTAATTTTTGATCATTATTATAATATCTATCAAAAAAATTGTTTATATAGAATTTATATGCTCTATAATTATTAAAATTATTATAACTAAATAATGTATTCACATTTCAAAAAATTTTAAATATTATTATATTTTCAAAGGTTATAATCTTTAAAAATGACAAAAAATTAGTAATTTTTTTTTTGTTATTTTTTTTTAAATAAAACCTATAAACTACTAAATGAATAAAAACATGAATCGCTAAACACCTATATGACAAAACCACTAAATACTTAAACTATTAAAATGGTATAAATTAATAATAAATCATAAATCTCTTTTTAATTTTTATTCAGTATAATTTTAAATTTTTATTTTAATTATTTATCAGTTTATTTTAATAGAAATATTAATTACAAAATAAATTATTAGTGAGACAGATATAATTTAAATTAAACTAGTATACCCAAAATAATAAATAATAAAACTCATTTTTTTATTATAATTTTAAATATTAATTTTAATTATTTATTTGTTTATTTTTATATAAATATTAATTAAAAAATAAATTATCAGTTAAACAAATATAATTTAGGTAAATTATTTTTAATCAAAAAAATATAGACAAACTTTAAAAAAAAATTACAAAACAAAAAATTATTATATAGTAATATATTTTGGTTTGCTTATAAATCATTTTATGTTTTGTAATTATATTTTAATTGATATCTATATTATTAATAATAGATTATTAATTTATTTTTTGATCATTATTAGAATATTTATCACTAAAATTGTTTATATTGAATTTATATGATATATAAATATAATGATTTTTATAACTAAATATTGAATTCGCTTTTGAAAAAAATTTAAAAATTATTATATTTTCAAAGGTTATAACCTTTGAAAATATCAAAAAATAATAAAAATAAATGTTTTGTGATTTTATTTTTTAAATAAAACCTATAAACCACTAAATGCATACACAATTAAATCAATAAACACCTAAACCCCGTAATACTAAATAAGATAAACCATTAAACTGCTATATAATATATAATAATTAATAAATTTTCTTTTAATTTTTATTTATTATAGTTTTAAATATTCATTTTAATTATTTATTAGTTTATTTTTATAGAAATATTTATTATAAAATAAATTATGAGTGCGACAAATATAATTTAAATAATTTATTTTTAATCAAAAAAGTTATATACGCTTATAAAAGAAGTATAAATTTAAAAATTAAAATTTTTATCTCGTAATATTTTTTACTTAAATTTTGAATCAATTTGGGTTTTGTAAATATTTTTTAATTAATATCTATCTCATTATTAGTTGTTTATTAATTTAATTTTAGATCATTATTATAATATCTATCAATAAAATTATTTATATTGAATATATATGATATAAAATTATTAAAATTATTATAACTAAATATTCTATTCACATTTCAAAAAATTTTAAATATTATTATATTTTCAAAGGTTATAATCTATGAAAATTACAAAAAATTTCAATTTTTTTTTGTTATTTTATTGTTTAAATAACACCTATAAACCACTAAAAGCCTAAAAACATAAATTGCTATACTCCTAAATCAAAAACTTATAAATACTCAAACTATTAAATTGGTATACATTAATAATAAATTATAAATCTCATTTTAATTTTTATTAAGTATAATTTTAAATTTTTATTTTAATTATTTATCAGTTTATTTTTATAGAAATATTAATTACAAAATAAATTATTAGTGCCACAGATCTTTTTTAAATAATTTATTTTTTATCAAAAAAATATATGCTTAATAAAAGATGCACAATTTTAAAAACAAAAATTTATTATTTTGTAATATATTTTATTTGATTATGAATCATTTTAGTTTTTGCAATTCTTTTTTAATTTATATCATTCTTATTAATAATAGTTTATTAATTTTTTATTGATAATTATTATAATATCTATCAATAAAATTATTTATATTGAGTTTACATTATATATAATTATTAAGAATATTATAACTAAGAATTATATTCACATTTAAAAAAAAATTAAAAATTATTATATTTTCAAAGGTTATACCTTTGAAAATTAAAAATAAAATTAAATAATTAAATTTATTATTTTTTCATTCTTTAAATAAAAACTATAAATCACTAAAGGTCTAAACACTTAAATCACTAAACCCCAAATCACCTAAATACTTAAAGCATTAAACTAGTATATCCGAAATAATAAATAATAAATCTCTATTTTATTTGTATTCATTATAGTGTTAAATATTCATTTTAATTATTTATTAGTTTATTTTTATAGAATTATAAATTAAAACAAAATTATGAGGAAGACAAATATAATTTAAATAATTTAATTTTAATAACAAAAAATATAAACTTATAAAAAGAAGCAAAACATCAAAAAAATTATTATTTAGTAATATATTTTATTTTGATTTTGAATAAATTTACATTTTGCAAATATATTTTAAATAATATCTTTCTTTTTAATAATAGTTTATTAATTTATTTTTTGATCATTAATATAATATCTATCAATATAATTGTTTATTTTGAATTTACATGATATATAATTCTTAAGATTATCATAACTAAATATAGTATTTACATATAATAAAAATTTAAAAATTGTTATATTTTCAAATGTTAAAACCTTCAAAAATGATAAAAAGTAACAAAAATAAATTTTTTGTTATATAATTGTTTAAATAAAACTTATAAACCATTAAATGCCTAAATACATAAATCTCTAAACTCCTAAACCCCGAAGCCCCTAAATACTTAAACCTTTAAACTCGTAAACCTTAAATATAATTGAAATAATTTATAGAAATAATAATTGCTAAATAAATTATGAGTGAGAAATATAATTTAAAAAAATATATTTTTGATCATAAAAATATATAAACTTATAAAATGATACAAAAACTAAAAATTTTTTATTTATTAATAAATTTTACTTTGATTTTGAATCATTTTAGGTTTTTTAATTATATTTTAATTTATATCTATCATATTAATAATAGTTTATTAATTTATTTTTTGATAATTGAAATAATATTTTTCAATAAAATTGTTTATATTTATTTTATATTATATATAGTAATAATAATTATTATTACTAAATATTGTATTCACATTTTTAAAAAAGTTTAAAATTATTATATTTTCAAATGATATGACATTTGAAAATTTGAAAAAATATCAAAAATAAATTTTTTGTTATTTCATTGTTTAAATAAAAGCTATAAAACATTAAATACCTAAATACTTAAATCAATAACTTCTAAATCTTGAAAACCATAAATAGATAATTTTTTTAAACAGGTATATCTTAAATAATAAATAATAAATCTCATTTTTATTTTTTTCATTATAATTTTAAATATTGTTTTTAATTATTTATTTGTTTATTTTATATAAATATTAAATACAAAATAAATTATTAGTTAGAAAAATATAATTTATATAAATTATTTTTCAACAATAAAATATAAATAAACTTATTAAAAGAAAAAAAAATAAAAAACAAAAAATTATTATATAATAATATATTTTACTTTGTTTTGCATCATTTTAGGTTTTGTAATTATATTTTAATTGATATCTAAACTTATTAATAATAGATTATTAATTAATTTTTTGATCATTATTAGAATATTTATCAATCAAAATATTTTTATTTAATTTATATGATATATAAATTTAATAATTATTATAACTAAATATTGTATTCACTTTTGACAAAAATTTGAAAATATTTATATTTTCAAAGATTATAACATTTGAATATGTGAAAAAACAAAAAAAAAATATTTTTTTTATTATATCATTGAAAAAATAAAACCTATAAATCACTAAATGCCTAAATACTTTAATCACTAAACTACAAAATCCCGAAACCCCTATATAGATAATCATTTAAACGGGTATCCCCTAAATAATAATT
Organism: Sapria himalayana; assembly: GCA_029783825.1. Taxonomy (NCBI): domain Eukaryota; kingdom Viridiplantae; phylum Streptophyta; class Magnoliopsida; order Malpighiales; family Rafflesiaceae; genus Sapria; species Sapria himalayana. Next base: position 139,156 of record JAREIK010002067.1, on the reverse strand, counting down.
AATAAATCTCACTTTTATTTGTTTTCATTTTAATTTAAAAATTCATTTTGATTTTTTTGATTATTATATATATATATATATTAATTATAAAATAAATTATGATATAAAATTATAATTTATAAAAATTATTTTTCATCAAAAAATAGATAAGCTTATAAAAAGAATAAAAATTTAAAAACAAATAATTATTATTAAGTAATATATTTTGCTTTGCTTCAGAATCATTTTAGGTTTTGATATTATATTTTAAGTAATATCAATCTTATTGATAATGGATTTTTAATTTATTTTTTGATAATTATTAGAATATCTATCAATACAATTGTTTATATTGAATTTATATGATATATAATTATTATGATTATTATGAATAAATATTTATTCACTCTTGAAAAAAATATTAAAATTATTATATTTTCAAAGGTTATAACCTTTGAAAATATCAAAAAATAATAAAAATAATTTTTTTTATATTTTTTTAAATTAAAACATATAAACCACTAAATGCATACATAGTTAAATCAGTAAACTTTTAAACCACGTAATGCCTAAATACATAAACAATTAAACTGCTATATACTACTTAAGAATTAATAAATCTAATTTTTATTTCTATTTATTATAATTTTAAATATTCATTTTAATTATTTATTAGTTTATTTTTATTGAAATATTTATTACAAAATAAAGTATGAGTGCGAAAAATATAATATAATTTATTTATTTTTAATAAAAAAAAATATATGCTTCTAAAATAAATTAAAATTTAAAAATTAAAAATTATTATCTAGTAATATATTTTACTTTATTTTTGAAACAATTTGGGTTTTGTAAATATTTTTTAATTAATATCTATCTTTTTATTAATTGTTTATTAATTTAATTTTTGATCATTATTATATTGTCAAACAATAAAATTGTTTATATTGAATTTATATGATATATAATTATTAATATTAGTATAACTAAATATTGTATTCACTTTTCAAAAAATTATAAATATTATTAAATGTTCAAAGGTTATAAACTATGAAAATGATAACAAATTATAGAAATTTTTTTTGTTATTTTATTTTTTTATATAAAACCTATAAACCACTAAACCCCTAAAAACATAAATCCCTAAACTCCTAACGACTAAACCTTTAAATACTTAAACTATTAAACTGGTATACATTAATAAAAATCTTAAATCTCATTTTAATTTTTCTTCAGGATAATTTTAAATTTTTATTTTAATTATTTTCAGTTTATTTTTATAGAAATATTAATTACAAAATAAATTATTAGTGAGACGGATCTAATTTAAATTCGACTGGTATCCCTAAATTATAAATAATAAATCTCATTTTTTTAATTATAATTTTAAATTTTCATTTTAATTATTTATTTGTTTATTTATATATAAATATTAATTACAAAATAAATTATTAGTTAGACAAATATAATTTATATTAATTATTTTTCATAAAAAAATATAGATAAACTTATTAAACGAAAAAAAATTCAAAAACAAAAAATTATTATATAGTAATATATTTTTCTTTACTTCTGAATCATTTTAAGTTTTGCAATTATATGTTAATTAATATCTCTCTTATTATTAATGGATTATTAATTTATTTTTTGATTATTATTAGAATATTTATCAAAAAAATTGTTTATATTGAATTTATATAATATATAAATATAATGATTAGTATAACTAAATATTGTATTCACATTTGAAAAAAATTTAAAAATTATTATATTTTGAAATGTTATAACCTTTGAAAATATCAAAAAATAATAAAAATAATTTTTTTGTTATTTTATTTTTTAAATAAAAATTATAAACCACTCAATCCTAGGGGTGCTCATGGGATGGGACGGGATGGGGATTACAAATCTCCAGTCCCTTCCCACAGTTATGAGATTTTTTTTTGAAGATCCAGACCCATCCCATAGGTTGAAAGTAATCGAACGGGATGGGATGGAGATCAGGGATTTTGGGTAGGAGAAAATGGTTCCTAGACCGAACGGAGTTCGGACATTTTATCAATTTATTTTCTTCAAACTGGCTAAGTTAGTTCGTGTCGAAACCTTTTGTTTTACCATTTATCATTCCTTAGTTATGTATCTTTCAAACTCAAATTGGGCCAATTTTGTTTTGTAAAATAGGCTGAATACCGCAAACGAGTTCCATTACCTTGTCAAAAGCTTTGATGTGGAAAAAAGGATAGAAATGTTAAATAGAATGGGACCAAGTTGTGTACTTAATTTGGTTCTTTATTTTTTCACAAGTTGGCTTTGTTCAGCCGAGTGAAAGTTAATCATAATAGCAATACTACATTTTTTAAACAATTACTTAAAATATTAAGGAATAGCTAAAGATGACCACAAACATTGGTAGCAGCAATTATTACTTAAGTAATTGCTAAAATTAGGCAGCTTAATATAACAAAAAAATACAACTAATTACAACCATGATAATAATCATTTCAGAGATTCTTCATGGAACAACAACGAAAATCCAAACCCAATTAATTATCTCTTCTACAACTCCTACCTTTTCTTCCTCCACTGTAGAAGGTCAACCAAAGATGAAAATGTGTTAATCAAGCAGACATAAATTTCATAGTTGAAAGAGTAATAAAAAAACAAAATATTACCTTATAAAATTTAATACACCCATTACAAATTTTGTTGGCCAACTATAGTTGGAAGAATATTTGGATCTTGAGACCCCTCTGAAAATTGTAATTGAACCATATTTTTCTTAAATTGAATCAATAAAATAAGTAAAAGTGAAATTAAAATTTACAAGATTTGTATACTAACCTGATTCATTATCATCATCGTCTTGAACTAATTCTTTAATTTCAATAGGTTTGTTTGAGCTTCTCAACCAATCTTGTAGACATATGAGAACTTCAGCTGTAATAGGTGTTAAAGAACTCCTAAATTTATCTAAACTTCTCCCTTCAGTGCCAAATGTAGATTCGTAGGCCACAGTAGATGCTTGGATAGCAAATACATCCCTTGCTATATTTTCCAAAGAAGGATACCTAACCTCATTTACTTTCCACCAATTTAGAAGATCAAAATCAATTCAATTTTTTTCAAGTTTGTCCTCCAAGTACCTATCCAACTCTTCCAAAGCTTCAACTTCTTGTTCTTTCTCCAATTCAACAAAAAAAATCATCAACATAAGTATCACTACCATCAAAGAAATCATCATTTTTCTTCAACACAGTAGAAGAAAAATCATCTTCTTTTGATTCATCTTCATTTAAATCTTTATAATCATCCATCATCTCATTTAAAGCATTTATAACCTTTTTCTCTAAATTTTTAGCCAATTCCTCTCCATAATGCTAAGTGGACTTAACCTTGAGATATTTGAGCTTATATCTAGGATGCAACACTACTGCTACAAAAAGCATAATATTTGTTGAATGAAGAGAACCCCAATATTTGTTGAATTTATGTCTCATTTTCATACCCATTTCAGACACCATTGTATCTCTACTATTATCACAAAGCTCAATTTTTTTTCAAAATTCGAATAATCTCAGCAAAATAAACACTAGAGGTAGAATATTATGAGCCAGAAAATTTACAAGTTACCTCATAAAAAGTTTTCAAGAAACGAGCCAAAATTTTGGCGTTTGTTCAGTCTCTCTCAGTTGGAACGTTTGAACCAAACTCCAAAAACTTTTTGTCTTTTTTCGTCCAACTTATCAATTTCTTTTTGATATTTTATATCAGTTTGTAGCATCAAATAAGTTGAATTCCATATTGTAGGACAATCTAATTATCAATGAAGAATCATATGTCAAGTTTGCTTTTCAACACATAACTTAAACATATCTAATCTTTTAGCACTGCTCCTCACATATTTCACCACACCTCTAATTTTTTGAATAGCAACCTCAACTATTGCAATGCTATCTCTGACAATTAAGTTTAGGATATGAGCACAATATCTCATATGAAAATGCTCGCCTCTCAAAGGTTCAACACTTTTGTTCACGAGCTTTTTTTTAATTGTTCAACTGTAACATTATTATTTGATGCATTGTCAACCGTAATGTACATCAACTTTCTCAAACCCCATTCATTCATGCAAAACTCAATAGCATTTATAATATTAACTCCAGAATGACTTTTAATTACACGAAATTTCAAAAGCCATTTATGTATATTTTATTGAGAATCAATGAAATAAACAGTCAAACATATATAAGACACATTTTGAATGCTAGTCCAAGTGTCGGTAGTCAATAAAACTCTACAACAATGAGATGATATGCTATCAAATAATTTCTACTTTTCCTTCACAAACTAAGAAAAACAATCCCTCAGTATAAAGTGCCAATATGGAAATTTAAATTTAGGCACACTAACTTCACAAAACTCCCTAAACTCATCCCTCTCAACAAAACAAAAAGGCAATTCATCTTTTATGATCATTTTCACCAAAGCCTCCCTAACTATTTGTTGATCAAATTGCCAACAAGTTAATTTGTTATCCTCTGAACTAGTACCTTTAGTGAAACTCAACAAAGATTGTGACTTGTCTTTACCTTTGTGAGCTTCTATTAATTTTTTTGTGTGTGGAAATTTGCTACAAGTCTCTCTCAAGTATTCCCATAAACCCGAAGACCTTGATCACAATTTGCCAAATATGCTTTCCTACACCATATACAAGCTGCCCTACAAGTTTCATTTCCCTCTGAATCAACTAATATCTCATAAGTTTTCCAAACAGCAGACTTATACTTTTTATGAGCTTGAGGTTCAGATGTACCTTGGCTTTCATTTACAATTGGAATTAAAGATCCTACCGTAACAATAGGAGGGTTCGTGAAAGAATAATGATTGGTTTTACTAGTACTTTGATCATTTGAGATGTGATCATCTTCAATTTATTATATTTTTCATTTACCGCTGGATTGTGCCATCTTCATTGCCATTAATTAATATTATATGTTTAGCATAAATACATATAAATATTTCAAACAAGCAAGCACTACAAAACTTACTATAACACATTCACCCCACTCATTCGGCCCAACCACAACACCACAACCAATACTCAACAAAACTGACTGAGACACATAATAATAATTAATCACTCAATTATCGTCAGGAAAAACAAACCAAAAGGCTGGTGGCATCTGAGACACGGTGGAGGCAACCAGAAGTGCGACAGACATGGGCAAGACCTAACTGAACATGGCTGGAACAGCGTGAGGTGGCCTGGAACTTGTCGGAACAGCAATAGGTGTGTCGGAATTGGTGGCATCTTCATGTTATATATATATATATATATATATATATATTCCTAGTTCTTGAATAGGTATTTTATGACGGGATGGTTCTCGGGATGAATATTGCTTAAGATCCGAAACCGTCCCAAAAGAAAAAATACGTGATAGAATGGGACAGGAAAAATCAAAGTCAACGGATTCTTCTCAGTCCCTATTCTTTCGGGACAAGACTTCGGGCTGGGTCGCGAATCTCTGAGTCGTGTGAGCAGCCCTACTAAATGCATATAAAGTTAAATCAGTAAACTCATAATACCCATAATGCCCAAATACATAAACCATTAAACTGCTAAATACTACTTAATAATTAATAAATCTATTTTTTATTGCTATTTATTAATTATTTTAATATTCATTTAAATTATTTATTAGTGTTTTTATTTAGAAATATTTATTACAAAATAAATTATCAGTGGGACAAATATAATTTAAAGAATATATTATTTATCTATAAAAAATATACGCTTATAATAGAAGTATAAATTTAAAAATTAAAAATTATTATCAAGTAATATAAGTTACTTTAATTTTGAATCAATTTGCATTTTGTAAATATTTTTTAATTAATATCTATTTTAATATTTATAGTTTATAAATTTAATTTGTGATCATTATTATTTTATCTATCAATAAAATTGTTTATATTGAATTTATCTGATATATAATTATTAATATTATTATAACTAAATATCATATTCACATTACAAAAAATTTTAAATATTATTATATTTTCAAAAATTATAACCAATGAAAATGAGAAAAAATTACAACTTTTTTTAGTCATTTTATTGTTTAAATAAAACATATAAACCACTAAATGCCTAAAAACATAAATTGCTAAACTCCTAAATGACAAAACTACTAAATACTTAAACTATTAAACATGTGTACATTAATAAAAAATCATAAATTTTAATTTAATTTTTATTAAGTATAATTTTAAATTTTTATTTTAATTATTTATCAGATTATTTTTATAGAAATATTAATTACAATATAAATTATTAGTGAGACAGATCTAATTTAAATAATTTATTTTTCATCAAAAAAAATATATATCCTTATAAAAAGAGGCACAATTTTAAAAACAAAAAATTATTATTTAGTAATATATTTTATTTTTATTTTGAATCATTTTAGATTTTGCAATTATATTTTAATTTATATAATTCTTATTAATAATAGTTTATTAATTTTTTATTGATCATTATTATAATATCTATTTATAAAATTATTTATATTGAGTTTACATTATATATAATTATTAAGATTATTATTGCTGAATATTATATTCACATTTAAATAAAATTAAAAATTATTATAATTTCAAAGGTTATAACCATCAAAAATTTAAAAAATCAAAAAATTAAATTTTTTATTTTTTCATTCTTTAAATAAAAACTATAAATCCCTAAAGGCCTAAACACTTAATCACTAAACCCCAAAACACCTAAATACTTAAACCAAATTGTATATCCTGTATAATAAATAATAAATCTTTATTTTATTTGTATTCATTATAGTTTTAAATATTCAATTTAATATTTTATTAGTTTATTTTTATAGAATTATAAATTAAAAATAAATTATGGGGAAGACAAATATAATTTAAATAATTTACTTTTAATAAAAAAATATTAACTTATTAAAATAAGCAAAACATCAAATATATTATTATTTAGTAATATATTTTATTTTGATTTTGAATAAATTTACGTTTTGCAAATATATTTTAAATAAAATCTTTCTTATTAATAATAGTTTATTAAATTCTTTTTTGATCTTTAATATAATATCTATCAATATAATTATTTATATTGAATTTACATGATATATAATTATTAAGATTATCATAACTAAATATTGTATTCACATATAAACAAAATTTAAAAATTGTTATATTTTCAAAGGTTATAACCTTCAAAAATGAGAAAAAATAACAAAAATAAATTTTTTGTTATATCATTGTTTAAATAAAACTTATAAACCATTAAATGCCTAAACATATAAATCTCTAAACTCCTAAACCCCGAATCCCCTAAATACTTAAACCTTTGAACTCGGAAACCTTAAATATAATTTAAATAATATATTGAAATATTAATTACAAAATAAAATATGAGTGATACAAATATAATTTAAATAATTTATTTTTCATCAAAAAAATATATAAGCTTATAAAAAGAAGCAAAAACTAAAAAACAAAAATTATTATTTAGTAATAAATTTTATATTGTTTTTGAATCATTTTAGGTTTTTTAATTATATTTTAATTTATATCTATCATATTAATAATAGCATATTAATTTATTTTTTGATAATTGATATCATATCTATCAATAAAATTGTTTATATTTAGTTTATATTATATATAATTATAATGATTATTATTACTAAATATAGTATTCACATTTTTAAAAAAATTTAAAATTATTATATTTTCAAAGGTTATAACCTTTGAAAATGTGAAAAAAAATCAAAAATAATTTTTTTGTTATTTCATTATTAAAAAAAACCTATAAACCACTAAATGCCCAAAAACATAAATCACTAAACTCCTAAACGCTAATATCTCTTAATACTTAACCCATTAAACTGGTAAACATTAATAATAATTCATAAATCTCATTTTAATTTTTATTCAGTATAATTTTAAATTTTTATTTTAATTATTTATCAGTTTATTTTTATAGAAATATAAATTACAAAATAAATTATTTGTGAGACAGATCTAATTTAAATTGAACTGGTATACCCTAAATAATTAATAATAAATCTCTTTTTCTTTCATTATAATTTTAAATATTCATTTTAATTATTTATTTGTTTATTTTTATATAAATATTAATAACAAAATAATTTAAGAGTTACACAAATATAATTTATATAAATTATTTTTCATCAAAAAAATAAAGATAATCTTTTTAAAAGAAAGAAAATTTCAAAAGAAAAAATTATTATATAGTAATATATTTTGCTTTGTTTCTGAATCATTTTAGGTTTTTTAAATATATTTCAATTGATATCTATCTTATTAATTATTAATTATTAATTTATTTTTTGATCATTATTAGAATATTTTTCAATAAAAATGTTTATATTGAATTTATATAATATATAAATATAAATATTATTATAACTAAATATAGTATTCACTTTTGAAAAAAATTTTAAAATTATTATATTTTCCAAGATTATAACATTTGAAAATGTCAAAAAATAAAAAAATATAATTTTTTTTGTTATTTCTTTGTTTAAATAAAACCTATACACCACTAAATGTCTAAGCACTTAAATCACTAAACTACAAAATCCTGATACCCTTATATAGATAATCCTTTAAACCGGTATACCCTAAATAATATTTAATAAATCTCATTTTTATTTGTTTTCATTATAATTTAAAAAATTAATTTTGATTGTTTAGTTTTTTATTTTTATATATTTATTAATTATAAAATAAATTATGAGTTAACAATATAATTTATTAAAATATTTTTCATCAAAAAATAGATAAGCTTATAAAAATCATAAAAATTTAAAAACAAATAATTATTATTTAGTGATATATTTTGTTTTGCTTTTGAATCATTTTAGGTTTTGATATTATATTTTAAGTAATATCAATCTTATTCATAATAGATTTTTAATTTATAATTTTTGATAATTATTAGAATATATATCAATAACATTGTTTATATTGAATTTATATGATATATAATTATTATGATTATTATAAATAAATATTGTATTCACTTTTGAAAAAAATTTAAAAATTATAATATTTTCAAAGGTTATAATCTTAAAAAATGAGAAAGAATACAAAAAATAAATTTTTTGTTATTTCTTTTTTAAATAAAACCTATAGACTACTAAATGTTTACTTACTTAAATCAGTAGCTCATAAAACCCGAAACCCCTAAATACATAAACCTTATAACAGCTATATACTAATTAATAAATAATAAATCTCATTTTTATTTCTATTTATTATAATTTTAAATATTCATTTTAATTATTTATATTTTAATTTTTTAGAAAAATTAATTACAAAATAAATTTCGAGTGAGCTAGATATTATTTATATAATTTATTTTTAATCATAAAAAATATATGCTTATAAAAAGATGGAAAAAATTAAAATTAAAATATTATTATTTAGTAATATATTTTTATTTGATTTTGAATCATTTTTGTTATTTAAATATATTTTAATTAATATTTATATTATTAATAATAGTTTATTAATTTAATTTTTGATCATTATTATAATATCTATCATTAAAATTAGTTATATTGAATTTATATGATATATAATTAATAAGATTAATATAATTATACATAGTATTCACATTTCAAAAGATTTTAAAAATAATTTTATTTTCAAAGGTTATAACCTTTCAAAATCTAAAAAAAATAAAAAAAAAATTTGTATTTTTATTATTTAAATAAAACCTATATATCACTAAATGCCTAAAAACATAAATTGCTAAACTCCTAAACGACAAACCCCTAAATAATCGATCCATTAAACTGGTATACCATATATAATTGTTGGGCAATTGTGCTTCCACGGTAGTGAGATTGAGATAAAGAAACACAGAAACAACAGAAAACAATGAATATATATATCCCAATTCATCAACCATCCATCTTAGAATCAAAAAGTGAGAAATAAACACTGAAAATAACGTGGTTCACTAGTCACTCAGTACGACTAGCTAAATCCACCAGAAAATGCTTAAGCATTACATATTAAAGCAACAAAAATGTCTTATAGTATGTAGCACACAGAATAGTCTCGATAAATCATACAGAGAGAAGATAAAGAGATGATGAATAGTTCCACGGGTTTAAAAAAGCCACCCGAAAATAAAATTACAAAACATTTTATATTAAAATTTTGCTCAATTCTTTTAACCGGAGCGGGTCGGATCATGACATGGGTCAGGCTCTGCTGCAATTTCGACCAGTTGTTCGGTCAGTGAGACCTCTGTTATTGTTCTACTGCTGCATTCCCGACCTCTTAATATTTCCTTTCCTGCACTTACATGAAAATATTAAAAAATAAAAAATATTTGGTTATTCAAACAGATTATCGAAAAATAAATTATATATACAACAATAATAAATTTAAAATCTCATTTTAATTTGTATTCATTATAATTTTAAATATTTAGTAGTTTATTTTTTATATAAATATTAATTACAAAATAAAAAATTAGTCAGACAAATAAATTTTTACTTCTTATAAAAAGAAGTAAAAATTTAAAAACAAAAAATTATTATTTAGTAAAAATTTTACTTTGATTTTAAATCAGTTTAGGTTTTGTAATTATATTTTAATTAATATATATCATATTAATAATAGTTTATTAATTTATTTTTTAATAATTGATATCATATATATCAATAAAATTATTATTAATTAGTTTATATTATATATAATTATAATGATTATTATTACTAAATATTTTATTCACATTTTAAAATAATTTTAAAATTATTATATTTTCAAAGGTTATAACCTTTGAAAATGTGAAAAAATAACAAAAATAATTTTTTTGTTATTTCATTGTTTAAATAAATCATATAAACCACTAAATGCCAAAATACTTAAATCATTAACTCCTAAATCTCTAAAACCCTAAATAGATAATCATTTTAAACTAGTATACCCTAAATAATAAAGAATAAATCTCAATATTATTTTTTTCATTATAATTTAAAATATACATTTTAATTATTTATTCATTTTTTTATATAATTATTAATTACAGAATAAATTGAGTTAGAAAATATAATTATATAATTATTTTTCATCAAAAAAATATAGATAAACTTTTTAAAACAAAAAAAATTCAAAACAAAAAATTATTATATAGTAATATATTTTGCTTTGTTTTTGAATCATTTTAGGTTTTGTAATTATATTTAAATTGATATCTATCTTATTAATAATAGATTATTAATTTATTCTTTGATCATTATTTTATCAAAAAAATATTTATATTGAATTTATATGATATATAAATATAATGATTATTATAACTAAATATTGTATTCACTTTTGAAAAAAATTTAAAAATTATTATATTTTCAACGGTTATAACCTTTGAAAATATCAAAAAATAAAAAAAAATAAATTTTTTGATATTTTTTTTAATAACACGTATAAACCACTAAATGCATGCACAGTTAAATTAGTAAACTTTTAAACCCCTTAATGCCAAAATACATAAACTATTAAACCACTATATACTACTTAATAATTAATAAATCTAATTTTTAATACTATTTATTATAATTTTAAATATTCATTTTAATTATTTATTTGTTTATTTTTATATAAATATTTATTACAAAATAAATTATGAGTACGACAAATATAATTTAAAAAATATATATGCTTATAAAAGATGTAAAAATTTAAAAATTAAAAATTGTTATCCAGAAATATATTTTACTATAATTTTGAATCAATTTGGGTTTTGTAATTATTTTTTAAATAATATCTATCTTAATATCAATAGTTTATAAATTTAATTTTGATCATTATTATAATATATATCAATAAAATTGTTTATATTGAATTTATATGATATATAATTATTAATATTTTTATAACTAAGTATTGTATTCACATTTCAAAAAATTTTAAATATTATTATATTTTCAAAGGTCATAACCTATTAAAATGAAAAAAAATTATAGAAAATTTTTTTTGAAATTTTATTTTTTTAATTAAAACGTATAAACCACTAAAAGCCTAAAAACATAAATCGCAAAAATCCTAAATGAAAAAACCTCTAAATACTTAGTCCATTAAACTGGTATACATTAATAATAAATCAAAAATCACATTTTAAATTTTATTCAGTATAATTTTAAATTTTTATTTTAAATATTTAATAGTTGATTTTTATAGAAATATTAATTACAAAATAAATTATTAGTGAGAAATATCTAATTTAAATTAAACCGGTATCCCTAAATAATAAATAATAAATCTCATTTTTTTCATTATAATTTTAAATATTCATTTTAATTATTTATTTGTTTATTTTTATAAATATATTAATTACAGAATAAATTATGAGTTAGATAAATATAATTTATATAAATTATTTTTCATCATAAAAATATACATAAACTTTTTAAAATAAAAAAAAATAAAAACAAAAAATTATTATATAGTAATATATTTTGTTTTACTTCTGAATTTATTTTAGGTTTTGTAATTATATTTTAATTGATAGCTATCTTATTAATAATAGATTCTTAATTTATTTTTTGATCATTATTAGAATATTTATCAATAAAATTATTTATATTGAATTTATATGATATATAAATATAATGATTATTATAACTAAATATTATATTTAAATTTGAAAATAATTTAAAAATTATTATATTTATAAAGGTTATCTTCTTTGAAAATTAGATAAAATCACAAAAATAATTTTTTTGTTATTTTATTGTTTATATAAAACCTATAAACTACTAAATGCCTAAATGATCAAATCATTAAACTCCTAAACCTCAAAACTTTTAAATACATAAACATTTAAACCATCTTTAAAGGTTTAAGTATTTATAAATAATATATAAATATCTATCAATAAATAATAGATTATTAATTTATTTTTTGATCATTATTATATTTATATTTATATTTAGTTTATTAATACCTATCAATAAAATTGTTTATTTTTAATTTACATGATATATAATCATTAAGTTTATTATAACTAAATATTGTATTCACATTTGAAAAAAATTTAAAAATTATTTTATTTATTAAGATTATACCCTTGAAAATTGATAAAAAATTTGAAAAATAATTTTTTTTTATTTCATTATTTAAATAAAACATATAAACTACTAAATGCCTAAACACTTAAATCACTAAACTCATAAACTCCTATATACTTAAACCATTAAACCGGTATACCCTAAATAATTAATCATAAATCTCATTTTTATTTGTATTCATTATAATTTTAATATTCAATTTATTTATTTATTCGTTTATTTTTATAGAAATATTAATTGCAAAATAAAATTATGAATGAGACAAATATAATTTAAATAATTTATCTTCATCAAAAAAATTTATAAGCTTATAAAAAGAATCAAAAATTTAAAAATAAAAAATTATTATTTAGTAATATATTTTACTTTGATTTTGAATCGTTTTAGGTTTTGCAAATATATTTTAATTAATATCTATCTTATTAATAATAGTTTATTAATCTATTTTATGATCAGTATTATAATATCGATCAATAAAATTATTTATATTGAATTTACATGATATTTAATTTTTATGATTATTATAATTAAATATTGTATTAACATTTGAAAAAAAATTAAAAATTATAATATTTTTTATGGTTATAACCTTGAAAATGAGAAAAAATCAAAAAAATAATTTTTTTTTATTTAATTATTTAAATAAAACCTATAAACCACAACATATCTAAATACTTAAATTACTAAACTCCTAAAACCTGTTACTGCTACACCACACACACATAGCGAGGGACCACAGTACACACGTGCACATATTCTTGTACATTTTTGGTGTGCATTTAGAGGGGCTAGGAAGTCCTGGAAGCAGCCGGAAGTATTGGCCACCAGCTTGTAGAGGGCCCCACTAGCTAGCCGGGATGATAACATTCAGACAAGCGACGCGACCGAGCAAAATGGTCGGGAGAAACCCAGGGGTAGGTTATGACGTTAAACCATAAATGATAAATAAAGTGTGTATTTTCCAAGAAAAAAAACAAAAAAAAACCATAAATCCTAAACTTTAAATCCTAAACCTTGAACCATAAAATATAACCCTAACCCATAAAACCTAAATCTTAAATCTCGTGTTTTGCACTTTTATAATCAAATGACTAATTGTTAAATTTAAATTGAAATTCACAACTTTTAGGAATGTCACATATTTATCTTTTTGTATATGTATGACAAAGTCATGACTCAAGGGGTGAGTTATGGATTCAGTGTCTTTCTTGCTTTAGATTATTGTAGCATTAGCAATGGTCATGATTGTATATTTTGTCTCTAGAAAACAAAATCATATCGATGAGACTATGTCATAACTTGTGTCTCTCTGTTGAACATATTGTTTTGGCACTAAGAATGATCATGAATACTTATTTAATCACTATAATACTGGGTCACAGTATTGGATATGACCATAGCTTGTGCATTTTATCTTTATATTGCAAAGTCATTACACTAGGAATCATTGTAACTTTGGACTTTCCTCAAGAGCAAAGGTCATGACCATAGAAATAGTTAAAGCTCGAGTACTACTATTTATAACTTTCTATAGCTAAAATTATTGGGATTGGAAATATCACTATGGCTTTTTCCTTTGATTTTTGACCTCAAGTGTCAATATAAACACTAATATTTTGAACAATGATTAAAACCTTTTATACATTTGAATATGATTCATTTACACCTTTTTGGGTATTGTGAGCTTGTATACATAAATCATTTAATATAAAAAAAAGAAATGATACTTTTCATATCCATGAGGATATGAAAAAAGGCTTAGACATGCCAATAAAATAAATTTTTTGATTCTTGATTGAAAGAGAGCTCATACTACTTGCCCTACTCGAACCACCCAGGGACCAGTTTGTTCTAATAGGCTACAAGGTTGTAATTTTTTTTTAGAGGTGAACTATGTTTTATAAAAATTGCTTTGAGTGTGTACATGAGAGATATTTTAGAAGAAATTACAATGATCAATATAAATAGCATCCTCAACAACTAGCTATTTCAACACACAGGGGTACAACATTGGTTTAGTCTGTTAGCGTACATGAGTCAAATTACCTTTGATAGCCCAGTGATTCAATATCAAATATGTTGAGACATAATAGAGATAAAGTAAAAGCTACTATTATTTTGGTTAGAGCTTTAGCAATCATTTTAGAGTTGAGAGAGGAACAAAATAAATTATTTTAATTATTCAGTATATTTTTTAATTTTTATTTTAATTAAATATCTGTTTATTTTTATAGAAATATTAATTACAAAATAATTTATTAGTGAGACTAATCTAATTTTAATTAACCCGGTATATCCTATATAATAAAGAATAAATCTCATTTTTTTCCATTTTAATTTTAAATATTCAAATTTAATTATTTATTTGTTTATTTTTATATAAATATTAATTACAAAATAAATTATGAGTTACACAAATATAATTTATATAAATTATTTTTTATCAAAATAATATAGATAAACTTTTTAAAACGAAAAAAAATCTCAAAACAAAAAATTATTATATAGTAAGATATTTTGCTTTGCTTCTGAATCATTTTAGGGTTTTAAATATATTTTAATTGATATCTATCTTATTAATAATAGATTATTAATTTATTTTTTTATCATTATTAGAATATTTATCAATTAAAATATTTATATTGAATTTATATGATATTTAAATATAATGATTATTATAACTAAATATTGTATTCACTTTTGAAAAAAATTTTTAAATTATTATATTTTCAAAGGTTATAAACTTTGAAAATGTGAAAAAAAAAAAATTTTTTTATTATTTCATTTTTTAAATAAAATCTATAGATCATTAAATACTTACTTACTTAAATAAGTAAGCTCATAAATCCCGAAACCCCTAAATACATAAAACTTTTAACAGCTATATACTACTTAATAAATAATAAATCTCATTTTTATTTCTATTTATTATAATTTTAAATGTTAATTTTAATTATTTATAGTTTAATTTTTTAGAAAAATTAAATACAAAATAAATTTCGAGTGAGACAAATATTATTTCAATAATTTATTTTTTTTTAAAATATAAGCTTATAAAAAGAAGGAAAATTATAAAAATTAAATATTATTATTTAGTAATATATTTTGATTTGATTTTGAATCTTTTTGTGTTATGTAAATATATTTTAATTAATATTTATATTATTAATAATAATTTATTAATTTAATTTTTGATCATTATTATAATATCTATAATTAAAATTATTTATATTGAATTTATATGATATATAATTAGTATGATTAATATAATTATACATGATATTCACATTTCAAAAAATTTTAAAAATTATTTTATTTTCAATGTTTATAACCTTTGAAAATCAAAAAAAATCTAAAATATAATTTAAAATTTTTATTATATATATAAAACCTATAAACCACTATATAATCAAACCATTAAACCGGCATACTATATATAATAAATCATAAATCTCATTTTATTTTGTATTCATTATAATTTTAAATATTCATTTTAATTATTTATTAGTTTATTTTTTAGAGAAATATAAATCACAAAATAAATAATGAGTGAGACAAATATAATTTTAATAATTTATTTTTAATCAAAAAAATAAGCTTATATAAAGAAGAAAAATTTTAAAACAAAAAATTATTATTTAGTAATATATTTTACTTTTATTTTTAATCATTATATATAGGTTTTGGAATAATATTTTAATTGCGATCAATCTTATTGATAATAGTTTTTTAATTTATTATTTGATCATTTTTATAATATCGAACAATAAAATTACTTATATTCAATTAAAATGTCTTATAATTATTAAGTTATTATAACTAAATATTATATTCACAAATTTCAAAAAATTTAAAAATTATTATATAATCAAAGGTTATAACCTTCAAAAATGATAAAAAATCACAAATAATTTTTTATCATTTTATAATTTAAATAAAACTTATGAACCACTAAATGACTAAACATTTAAATCTCTAAACTCCTAAACCTCAAAACCCCCTAAATACTTAAACCATTAACCCTATATAACCCAAATAATAAATAATAAATTTCATTTTAATTTGTATTCATTATAATTTTAAATATTCATTTTAATTATTTTTTAGTTTATTTTTATAGAAATATTAATTACAAAATAAATAATGAGTGAGACAGATATAATTTAA
Source organism: Sapria himalayana (assembly GCA_029783825.1). Lineage (NCBI taxonomy): Eukaryota > Viridiplantae > Streptophyta > Magnoliopsida > Malpighiales > Rafflesiaceae > Sapria > Sapria himalayana. The sequence goes on along the minus strand of JAREIK010002067.1, from coordinate 121,859 downwards.
ATAAATTATTTTTTATAAAAAATAAAATAAGCTTATAAAAATAAAAAAAAATTTAAAAAATTTAAAATTTTATTTATTAATATAATTTACTTTGATTTTGAATTATTTTGGGTTGTGCAAATATATTTTAATTAATATCTTTCTTATTAATAATAGTTTATTAATTTATTTTTTGATCATTATTATAATATATATAAATATATTTTTTATATTGAATCTACAACAAATATAATTATTAAGATTATTATAACTAAGAATTGTATTCATATTTTAGAACTATTAAAAAATTATTATATTTTCAATTGTTATAACCTTTGAAAATCACGAAAATTCATAAAAATAAATTTTTTGTTATTTCATTAATTAAATTAAACCTATAAACACGAAAATGTGTAAACATATAAATCAATAAACTCATTAACCCCAAAACCACAAAAAACTTAAACAATTAAATAGTTATACCCTAAATAATAAATCATAAATCATTAATCTTATTTTTATTAGTATTATTTATAATTTTAAATATACATTTTAATTATTTATTAGTTAAATTTTATATAAATATAAATTAAAAAATAAATTATTAGTGAGGGAAATATAATTTAAATAATTTATTTTTAATTAAAAAATATATAGGCTTATAAATGGATACAAAAATTTAAAAATTTAAAATTAATATTTAGTAAAATATTTCACTTTAATATTGAGTCATTTTAGTTTTAGCAAATAAATTTTAAACAATATTTATCTTATTAATAATTGGTTATTACTTTTTGTATGATCATTATTATAATAAATATCAATAAAATAGTTTATATTGAATTTATATTATATATAATTATTATGATTATTATAACTTCATATTGTATTCACTTTTCAAAAAAATTATTTAAAAATTATTATATTTTCAAAGGTTATAACCATTAAAAATGAGAAAAAATAACAAAAAACAATTTTTTGTTATTTTATTTTTTATATAAAACCTATAAACTACTAAATGAATAAATACTTAAATGACTAAACTCCTAAAGCTCGAAGCCAATAAATACTTAAAACATTAAATTAGTATAGTCTAAATAATATATCATAAATCGCGATTTTATTAGTATTCATTATAATTTTAAATATTTATTTTAATTATTTATCAGTTTATTTTTATAGATATATTAATTACAAAATAAATTATTAGTGCGACATATATAATTTAAATAATTTATTTATAATCAAAAAAATGCTCATAAAAAGAGGCAAAATTTTAAAAATAAAAAATTATTATTTAATAATATATCTTATTTTGATTTTGAATCATTTTAGATTTTACAATTATATTTTAATTTATAACATTCTTATAAATACAAGTTTATTATATTATTCATTGATCATTATTATAATATATATCAATAAAATTATTTATATTGAGTTTACATTATATATAATTTTTAAGATTATTATAACTAAATATTATATTCACATTTAAAAAAAATTAAAAATTATTATATTTTCAAAGGTTACAACCTTCAAAAATTACAAAAAATCTAATAATTAATTTTTTTGTTTTTTTATTCTTTTAAAAAAATATAAATCACTTAAGGTCTAAACAATTAAATCACTAAACTCCTAAACCACAAAACACCTAAATACTTAAACCATTAAACCAGTATATCATGAATAATAAATAATAAATCTCAATTTTATTTGTATTCATTATAATTTTAAATATTCATTTTAATCATTTAGTAGTTTATTATTATGGAATTATAAATTAAAAAATAAATTAGTTGTAAGACTAATATAATTTAAATAATATATTTTTAATAATAAAAATAAAAACTTATAAAAAAAGAAAAACATTAAAAAAATTATTATTTAGTAATATATTTTACTTTGATTTGAATAAAATTAGATTTTGCAAATACTTTTTAAATAATAAATATTTTATTAATAATAGTTTATTAATTTAATTTTTAATCATAATTATAATATCTAGCAATATAATTATTTATATTGAAATTAAATTAATTATAATTATGAAGATTATTATAAATAAATATTATATTTACATTTGAAAAAAATTTAAAAATTATTATATTTTCAAAGGATATAATCTTCAAAAATTAGTAAAAATAATATAAATAAATTTTTGGCTATATCATAGTTTAAATAAAACTATTAAACCACTAAATGCCTAACCACTTAAACATCTAAACTCATAAACAAAAATGCCCCTAAATAATTAAACTGTTAACCTCGTAAACCTTAAATATAATTTAAATAATTTATTAAAATATTAATTACAAAATAAATTATAAGTGATACAAATTTAATTCAAATAATTTATATTTCATCAAAAAAATATATAAACTTATAAAAAGAAGTAAAAACTAAAAAACAAAAATTATTATTTAGTAATAATTTTACTTGGATTTTGAATAATTTATGTTTTGCAATTATATTTTAATTTATATCCATCACAATAATAATAACATATTAATTTATTTTTTGATAATTCATATCATATCTATCAATAAAATGTTGATATTTAGTTTATATTATATATAATTATAATGATTATTATTACTAAATATTGTATTCACTTTTTAAAAAATTTTAAAATTATTATATTGTCAAAGGTTATAACCTTTGAAAATGTTAAAAAATATCAAAAATAATTTTTTTGTTATTTCATTGTTTAAACAAAACCTATAAACTACTAAATGCCAAAAACATAAATCGCTAATGTCCTAAATGAAAAAACCTCTAAATACTTAAAATATTAAACTGGCATACATTAATAATAATTCATAAATATGATTTTAATTTTTATTTAGTATAATTTTAAATTTTTTTTTTAATTATTTATCAGTTTATTTTTATTGAAATATTAATTACAAAATAAATTATTAGTGAGACAGATATAATTTAAATCAAACTGGTATACCCTAAATAATAAAGAATAAATATCATTTTTTTTCATTATAATTTTAAATATTCATTTTAATTATTTATTTGTTTATTTTTATATAAATATTAATTAAAAAATAAATTATGAGTTAGACAAATATAATTTATATAAATTATTTTTCATCAAAAAAAATATAGATAAACTATTAAAAGAAAAAAAAATTAAAAACAAAAAATTATTATATAGTAATATAATTTGCTTTGCTTCTGAATCATTATAGGTTTTGTAATTATATTTTAATTGATATCTATCTTATTAATAATAGATTATTAATTTATTTTTTGATCATTATTAGAATATTTATCAATAATATTGTTTATATTGAATTTATATGATATATAAATATAATGATTATTAAAACTAAATATTGAATTCACATTTGAAAAAAATTTAAAAATTATTATATTTTCAATGGTTATAACCTTTGAAAAAATAAAATAATAATAAAAATAATAATTTGTTATTTTAATTTTTAAATAAAACATATAAACCACAAAATCATACACAGTTAAATCAGTAAACTCTTAAAGCCCATAATGCCTAAATACATAAACCAATAAACTGCGATATATAAATTAAATAATTAAGAAATTTAATTTTTATTTGAATTTATTATAATTTTAAATATTCATTTTAATTATTTTTTAGTTTATTTTTATATAAATTTTTATTACAAAATAAATTATGAGTGCTACAAATATAATTTAAATAATTTATTTTTAATAAAAAAAATATATACGCTTATAAAAGAAGTAAAAATTTAAAAATTAAAAATTATTATCCAGTAATATATTTTACTTTAATTTTGAATCAATTTAGGTTTTGTAAATATTTTTTAATTAATATTTATCTTATTATTAATAGTTTATTAATTTAATTTTCATCATTATTTTAATACCTATCAATAAAATTATTTATATTGAATTTATATGTTATATAATTATTAAAATTATTATAACTAAATATCGTATTCACATTTCAAAAAATTTTAAATAATATTATATTTTCAAAGGTTATAACCTATGAAAATGACAAAAAATTACAAATTTTTTTTTGTTATTTTATTGTTTAAATAAAACCTATAAACAACTAAATGCCTAAAAACATGAATCGCTAAACACCTATACGAAAAAACCTCTAAATACTTAAACTATTAAATTGGTATACATTAATAATAAATCATAAATCTCATTTTAATTTTTATTCAGTATAATTTAAATTTTTATTTTAATTATTTATCAGTTTATGCTTATAGAAATATTAATTACAAAATAAATTTTTAGTAAGACAGATATAATTTAAATTAAACCGGTATACCCTAAATAATAAATAATAAATCTCATTTTTTTCATTATACTTTTAAATATTCATTTTTATTATTTATTTGTTTATTTTTATATAAATATTAATTAAAAAATAAATTATGAGTTTGACAAATATAATTTATGTAAATTATTTTTAATCAAAAAAATATAGATAAACTTTTTAAAATAAAAAAAATTACAAAACAAAAAATTATTATATAGTAATATATTTTGGTTTGCTTATGAATCAGTTTATGTTTTGTAATTATATTTTAATTGATATCTATTTTATTAATAATAGATTATTAATTTATTTTTGATCATTATTAGAATATTAATCACTAAAATTGTTTATATTGAATTTATATGATATATATAAATAATGATATTTATAACTAAATATTAAATTTGTTTTTGAAAAAAAATTAAAAATTATTATATTTTCAAAGGTTATAACCTTTGAAAATATTAAAAAATAAAAAAATAATTTTTTTGTTATTTTATTTTTTAAATAAAACTTATAAACCACTAAATGCATACACAGTTATATCAGTAAACTATTAAACCCAGTAATGCCTAATTACATAAACCATTAAACCGCTATATACTACTTAATAATTAATAAATTTAATTTTTATTTCAATTTATCATTATTTTAAATATTCATTTGAATTATTTATTAGTTTATTTTTATAGAAATATTTATTACAAAATAAATTATGAGTGCGACACATCTAATTTTAATAATTTATTTTTAATCAAAAAAAATATATACGGTTTTAAAAGAAGTATAAAAGTATTATTATTAAAAATTTAAAATTATTATCAGCTAATATATTTTAATTTAATTTTGAATCAATTTGTGTTTTGTAAATATTTTTTAAATAATATCTATCTTATTATAAATAGTTTATTAATTTAATTTTTTATCATTATTATAATATCTATTAATAAAATATTTTATATTTATTTTATATGATATAGAATTATTAAAATTATTATAACTAAATATTGTATTCAAATTTCAAAAAATTTTAAATATTATTAAATTTTCAAAGGTTATAACATTTGAAAATGATAAAAAATTACAAATTTTGTTTTATTATTTTATTGTTTAAATAAAACCTATAACCCACTAAATGCCTAAAAACATAAATCACTATTCCTAAATGACAAAACCTCAAAATACTTAAACCATAAAACTGGTATACATTAATAAAAAATCATAAATCTCATTTTAATTTTTATTTAGTATAATTTTAAATTTTTATTTTAATTATTTATCAGTTTATTTTTATAGAAATATTAATTACAAAATAAATTATTAGTGAGTTAGATTTAATTTAAATAATTTTTTTTTATCAAAAAAAAAATATATGCTTATAAAAAGAGGTTAAATTTTAAAACAAAATTTATTATTTTGTAATATATTTTATTTTGATTTTGAATCATTTTACTTTTTGCAATTATATTTTAATTTATATCATTCTTATTAATAATAGTTTATTAATTTTTTTTTGATCATTATTATAATATTTATTAATAAATTTATTTATATTGAGTTTAAATTATATATAAATATTAAGAATATTATAGCTAAATATTATATTAACATTTAAAAAAAATAAAAATTATTATATTTTCAAAGGTTATAAACTTCAAAAATTAAAAAAAATCAAAAATTTAATTTTTTATTCTTTTATTCTTTAAATAAAAACTATAAATCACTAAAGTCCTAAACACTTAAATAACTAAACCCCAAAACACCTAAATAATTAAACCATTAAACTCGTATATCCTGAATATTAAATAATAAATCTCAATTTTATTTGTTTTCATTAGAATTTTAAATATTCATTTTAATTATTTATTAGTTTATTTTTATAGAATTATAAAATAAAAATAAATTATGTGGAAGACAAATATACTTTAAATAATTTACTTTAAATAACAAAAAATATAAACTTATAAAAGTAGAAAAACATCAAATAAATTATTATTTACTATTATATTTTACTTTGATTTTGAATAAATTTAGGTTTTGAAAATATATTTTAAAAAATATCTATCTTATTAATAATAGTTTATTAATTTATTTTTTGATCATTAATATAATATCTATTAATATAATTATTTATATTGAATTAACATGATATATAATTATTAAGATTATCATAAGTAAATATAGTATTTACATATAAAAAAAATTTAAAAATTATTATATTTTCAAAGGTTATAACCTTCAAAAAAGAGATAAAATAACAAAAATAAATTTTTTGTTATATCATCGTTTAAATAAAACTTATAAACCATTAATTGCCTAAATACATAAATCTCTAAACTCCTAAACCCCAAAGCCCCTAAATACCAAAACCTTTAAACTTGTAATCCTTAAATATAATTTAAATAATTTATAGAAATATTAATTAAAAAATAAATTATGAGTGACAAATATAATTTAAATAATATATTTTTCAACAAAAAAAAATATAAGCTTATAAAATGATGCAAAAACTAAAAAAGAGATTATTATTTAGTAATAAATATTACTTTTATTTTGAATCATTTTAGGTTTTTTAATTATATTTTAATTTATATCTATCATATTAATAAGAGTTTATTAATTTATTTTCTTATAATTGATATAATATTATCAATAAAATTATTTATATTTAGTTTATATTATATATAGTTATAAAATTATTATTACTAAATATTGTATTTACATTTTAAAAAAATTTTAAAATTATTATATTTTCAAATGTTATGACATTTAAAAATTTGATAAAATATCAAAAATAAATTTTTTGTTATTTCATTATTTAAATAAAAGCTATAAATCATTAAATGCCTAAATACTTAAATCAATAACTTCTAAATCTCGAAAACTTTAAATAGATAAATTTTTTAAATAGGTATATCCTAAATAATAAATAATAAATCTCATTTTTATTTTTTTCATTATAATTTTAAATATTCATTTTAATTAATTAATTATTTATTTTTATATAAATATTAATTGCAAAATAAATTATGAGTTAGACATATAAAATTTATATAAATTATTTTTCAACAAAAATATATAGATAAACTTATTAAAAGAACAAAAAAATTAAAAACAAAAAATTATTATATAGTAATATATTTTACTTTGTTTCTAAATCATTTTAGGTTTTGTAATTATATTTTAATTAATATCTAACTTATTAATAATAGATTATTATTTTATTTTTTGATCATTATTAGAATATTTATCAATAAAAATATTTATATTTAATTTATATGATATATAGATTTTATAATTATTATAGCTAAATATTGTATGTACTTTTGAAAAAAAATTTAAAATTATTATATTTTCAAAGGTTATAACCTTTGAACATGTGAAAACACAAAAAAAATATTTTTTTATTATTTCATAGTTTAAATAAAACCTATAAATCACTAAATGCGTAAACACTTAATAACTAAACTACAAAATCCTGATACCCCTATATAGATAATCATTTCAACGGGTTTACCCTAAATAATAATTAATAAATCTCATTTTTATTTGTTTTCATTATAATTTAAAAAATTTATTTTGATTGTTTAGTTATATATATATATATATATATATATATATATATATATATATATATATATATATATTAATTATAAAATAAATTATGAGTTAAAAATATAATTTATAAAAATAATTTTTCATCAAAAAATTAATAAGCTTATAAAAAGAATAAAAATTTAAAAACAAATAATTAATATTAAGTAATATATTTTGCTTTGCTTTTGAATCATTTTAGGTTTTGATATTATATTTTAAGTAATATCAATCTTATTCATAATAGATTTTTAATTTATTTTTGATAATTATAAGAATATTTATAAATAAAATTGTTTATATTGAATTTATATGATATATAATTATTATGATTATTACAAAAAATATTTATTTACTCTTGAAAAAATTTAAAAATTATTATAATTTCAAAGTTTATAACCTTTGAAAATATCAAAAAATAATAAAAATAATATTTGTTTTTATTAAATAAATCCTATTAATAAGTATGAGTGTGACAAATATAATTTAATTAATTTATTTTTAATAAAAAAAAATATACGCATATAAAAGAAGTATAAATTTAAAAATTAAAAATTATTATCTAGTAATATATTTTACATTAATTTTGAATCAATTTGGGTTTTGTAATTATTTTTTAATTAATATCTATCTTTTTATTAATAGTTTATTAATTTAATTTTTGATCATTATTATATTATCTATCAATAAAATTGTTTATATTAAATTTATATGATATATAATTATTAATATTATTAAAACTAAATATTATATTCACATTTCAAAAAATTGTAAATATTATTATATTTTCAAAGGTTATAACCTATGAAAATGATTACAAATTATAAACATTTTTTTTATTTTATTTTTTTATATAAACCCTATAAACGACTAAAAGCCTAAAAACATAAATCGCTAAACTCCTAATGACAAAACATCTAAATACTTAAACTATTAAACTGGTATACATTAATAATAATTCATAAATCTCATTTTAATTTTTATTCAGTATAACTTTAAATTGTTATTTTAATTATTTATCAGTTTATTTTTATAGAAATATTAATTATAAAATAAATTATTAGTGAGACAGATCTAATTTAAATTAAAATAGTATCCCTAAATAATAAATAATAAATCTCATTTTTTTTCATTATAATTTTAAATATTCATCTTATTTATTTATTTGTTTATTTATATATAAATATTAATTACAAAATAATTTATGAATTAGACAAATATAATTTATATATATTATTTTTCATTAAAAAAATATAGATAAACTTATTAAAAGAAAAAAAAAATTGAAAAATAAAAAATTATTATATAGTAATATATATTTCTTTGCTTTTAAATCATTTTAAGTTTTGTAATTATATTTTAATTAATATCTATCTTATTATTAATTGATTATTAATTTATTTTTTGATTATTATTAGAATATTTATCAATAAAATTGTTTATAATGAATTTATATAATATATAAATATAATGATTAGTATAACAAAATATTGTATTCATATTTGAAAAAAAATTAAAAAATATTATATTTTCAAAGGTTATAACCTTTGAAAATATAAAATAATAATAAAAATAAATTTTTTGTTATTTTATTTTTTAAATAAATCCTATAAACCACTAAATGCTAGGGGTGCTCATGGAATCGGAATGGATGGGGATTACTAATTGCCAGTCCCTTCCCACAGTTCGAAGATTCTTTTTTGAAGATCCAGACTCGTCCCATTGGTTGAAAATATCAGGATAGGACGGGACGTAGATCGGGGATTTTGGGTAGGAGAAAACATTTCCGGGACGGAACGGAGTTCGAACATTTTTTTCAATTTATTTTCTTCAAATCGGCCAAGTTAGATCATGTCGAAACCTTTTGTTATACCATTTATAATTCCTTAGTTATGTATCTTTCAAACTCAAATTGGGCCAATATTGTTTTGTCAAATAGGCTGAATACTGCAAACGAGTTCCATTACCTTGTCAAAAGCTTTGATTTGCAGAAAAGGATAGAAATGTTAAATAGAATGTGACCGAGTTGTGTGCTTAATTTGGTTCTTTGTTTTGTCACTAGTTAGCTTTATTCAGCCGAGTGAAAGTTAACCATAATAGCAATACTACATTTTTTAAACAATTACTTAAAATATTAAGGAATAGCTAAAGATGAGCACAAACAATGGTAGCATCCATTACTACTTAAGTAATTGATAAAATTAGGCAGCTTAATATAATAAAAAATATACAACTAATAACAACCGTGATAATAATCATTTCAAAGGTCCATCCCGGAATAACAACGAAAATCCAAACCCAATTAATTATCTCTTCTACAACTCCTTCCTTTTCTTCCTCCACTTTAGAAGGACAACCAAAGATGAAAACGTGTTAATCATGTAGACATAAATTTCTAAGATGAAAGGGTAATAATAAAACAAAATATTACCTTATAAAATTTAATACACCCATTCCAAATTTAGTTGGCCAATTATAGTTGGATAAATATATGGATCTTGTGACTCCTCTGAAAATTGTAATTGAATCATATTTTTATTAATTTGAATGAATAAAATAAGTAAAATTGAAATTAAAATTTACAAGATTTGTATACTAACCTAATTCATTATCATCAATGTCTTGAACTAATTCTTCAATTTCAATAGGTTTGTTTCAGCTTCTCAACCAATCTTGTAGACATATGAGAACTTGAGCTGTAATAGGTGTTAAAGAACTCCTAAATTTATTTAAAGTTCTCCCCGTAGTGCTAAATGTAGATTTGTAGGCCACAGTAGATGCTTGGATAGCAAATACATCCCTTGCTACATTTGCCAAAGATGGATACCTAACCTCATTTACCATCCACCAGTTTAGAAGATCAAAATCAATTCTATTTTTTTCAAGTTTGTCCTCCAAGTACCTATCCAACTCTTCAAAAGCTGCAACTTCTTGTTCTTTCTCCAATTCAATAAAACAAATCATCAACATAAGTATCACTACCATCAAAGAAATCATCATTTTTCTTCAACACAGTAGAAGAGAAATCATCTTCATTTGATTCATCTTCATTTAAATCTTTATAATCATCCATCATCTCATTTAAAGCATTTATAACCTTTTTCACCAAATTTTTAGCCAATTCCTCTCCATAATGCAAAATGTACTTAACCTTGAGATATTTGAGCTTATATCAAGGATCCAACACTACTACTACAAAAAGAATAATATTTGTTGACTGAAGAGACCCCCAATATTTGTTGAATTTATGCCTCATTTTCATACCCATTTCAGACACCATTGTATCTCTACAATTTTCACAAAGGTCAATTTTTTTCAAAATTCGAATAATCTTAGGAAAATAAACACTACAGGTAGAATATTATGAACCAGAAAACTTACAAGTTACCTCATAAAAAATTTTCAAGAAACAAGCCAAAATTTTGGCATTTGTTCAGTTTCTCTCAGTTGGAACGTTAGCACCAAACTCCTTCAAAAAACTTTAGTCTTTGTGCTCCAACTTATCAAATTCTTTTGGATATTTTATATCAATTTGTAGCATCAAATAAGTTGAATTCCATCTTGTGGGACAATTTAATTGCAATGAAGATCCATATGTCAAGTTTGCTTCTTCAACACATAACTTAAACATATTTAATCTTTTAGGACTGCTCCTCACATATTTCACTACATCTCTAATTTTTTGAATAGCACCCTCAACTACTGCAATGCCATCTCTGACAATTAAGTTTAGGATATGAGCACAACATCTCATTTGAAAATGCTCGCCTCTCAAAGGTACAACACTTTTCTTCAAAAGCCTTTTTTTCAATTGTTCAACTACAACATCATTATTTGATGCTTTGTCAACAGTAATAAACATCAACTTTCTCAAACCCCATTCATTCATGCAAAACTCAATAGCATTTCTAGTATTAACTCCAGAATGACTTTTAATTACACAAAAGTTCAAAACCTTTTATGCATATTTTTTTTGAGAATCAATGGAATGAATAGTCAAACATATATAAGATAAATTTTGAATGCTAGTCCAAGTGCTGGTAGTCAATCAAACTCTACAATAATGAGATGATATGTTATCTAATAATTTGTTCTTTTCCTTCATAAACAAAGAAAAACATTTCCTCAGTATAGAGTGCCTAGATGGAATTATAAATTGAGGCACACTAACTTCACAAAACTCCTTAAACCCCTCCCTCTCAACAAAACAAAAAGGCAATTCATCTTTATGCTCATTTTCACCAAAGCCTTTCTAACTAGTTGTTGATCAAATTGCCAACAAGTTAATTTGTTATCCTCTTAACTAGTACCTTTAGCGAAACTCAACAAAGATTGTGACTTGTCTTTACCTTTGTGAGCTTCTATTAATTCTTTTTTGTGTAGAAATTTTCAACAAGTCTCTCTCAAATATTTAGATAAACTCGTAGTACCTTGATCACTATTTGCCACTAATTATTTACTGCACTATATACAAGTTGCCCTACCAGTTTCATTTCCCGCTGAATCAACTAATATATCATAAGTTTCCCAAACAGCAGACTTATACTTTTTATGAGCTTGAGGTTCAGATGTACCTTGACTTTCTTTTACAATTGGAATTGAAGAACCTGCCGTAATAATAGGAGGGTTCGTGAAAAAATTATGATTGGATTTACCAGTACTTTCATCATTTGAGATGCGATCATCTTCAATTTTATTATATTTTTTGTTTACCTCTGGATTGTGCCATCTGTATTGCCATTAATTAATATGTTATATTAAGCATAAATACATATAAATATTTCAAACAAGCAAGCTCTACAAAACTGACTGTAACACATTCAGCCCACTCATTCAGCCCAATGACAACACCACAACACCACAACCAATACTCAACAAAACTGATTGAAACACATAATAATAATAATAATTAATCACTCAATTCTCGTCAGAAAAACAAACCAAAAGGCTGGTGGCATCTGAGACACGATGGAGGCAACCAGAAGTGCGACGGACAATGGCTGGACCTAACTGAACATGGCTAGAACGGCATGAGGCGGCCTGGAACTCGACGGAACATCAATAGGTGCATCAGAATTGGATTGGCATGTAGTGGAATTGGTGGCATCTTCATGTTATATATATATATATATATATATATATATATATATATTCTTGGTTCTAGTATCGGTTTTTTAGGATGGGACGGTTCTCGGGATGGATATTGCTTAAGATCCGGAACCATCCCAAAAGAAAAAATACGTGACAGAATGGGATAGGAAAAGTTAATGTCAATGGATTTTGTCTGTCCCGATTCTTTCGGGACAAGACTTCGGGTTGGGTCCCGAATCTCCGAGTCCCGTGAGCAACCCTACTAAATGAATATAAAGTTAAATCAGAAAACTCATGAACCCCGTAATGCCTAAATACATAAACCATTAAACCACTAAATACTACTTAATAATTAATAAATCTATTTTTTTAGTTATTTATTATATTTTTAAATATTCATTTTAATTATTTATTAGTATATTTTTATAGAAATATTTATTACAAAATAAATTATGAGTGGAAAAAATATAATTTAAATAATATATTATTTATCTAATAAAAATATATGCTTATAAAAGCTGTATAAATTAAAAAATTAAAAATTATTATCAAGTAATATAAGGTACTTTAATTTTGAATCAATTTGGGTTTTGTAAATATTTTTTAATTAATATCTATCTTAATATTAATAGTTTATAAATTTAATTTTTGATCGTTATTATAATATCTATCAATAAAATTATTTATAATAAATTTATATGATATATAATTATAAATATTATTATAACAAAATATTGTATTAAAATTTTAAAAAAGTTTAAATATTATTATATTTTCAAATTTTATAACCTATGAAAATGATAAAAAATTATAGAAATTTTATTGTTATTTTATTTTTTTAAATAAAACGTATAAACCTCTAAAAGTCTAGAAACATAAATCGCTAAACTCTGTACGACAAAACCTCTAAATACTTAAATCATTAAACTGGTATACATTAATAATAAATCATAAATCTCATTTAAATTTTTATTCATTATAATTTTAAATTTTTATTTTAATTATTTATCAATTTATTTTATAGAAATATTAATTACAAAAAAAATTATTAGTGAGACAGATCTAATTTAATTTAAACAGGTATCCCTAAATAATAAATAATAAATCTCATTTTTTTTCATTATAATTTTAAATATTCATTTTAATTATTTATTTGTTTATTTTTATATAAATATTAATTACAAAATAAATTGAGTTAGACAAATATAATTTATATAAAATATTTTTCACCAAAAAATTATTGCATACTTTTTAAAAAAAAAATTAAAAAAAAAATTATTATATAGTAATATATTTTGTTTTTCTTCTAAATCATTTTAGATTTTGTAATTATATTTTAATTCATATCTATCTTATTAATAATAGATTATTAATTTATTCTTTGATCATTATTAGAATATTTATCAATAAAATTGTTTATATTGAATTTATATGATATATAAATAATGATTATTATAACTAAATATTGTATTCACATTTAAAAAAAATTAATAATTATTATTTTTTCTAAGGTTATAACATTTGAAAATATTAAAAAATAATAAAAATAAATTTTCTATTATTTTATTTTTTTAATAAAACCTATAAACCAATAAATGCATACATAGTTAAATCAGTAAACTCCTAAACCTCTTAATGCCTAAATACATAAACTTTTAAACCACTATATACTACTTAATAATTAATAAATCTAATTTTTATTTCTATTTATTATAATTTTAAATATTCATTTTAATTATATATAAGTTAATTTTTATAGAAATATTTATTACAAATTAAATTATGAAATGACATATATATTTTAATTAATTTATTTTTAATCAAAAAAAATATATGCTTATAAAAGAAGTAAAAATTTTAAAATTAAAATTTATTTTCTAGTAATATATTTTACTTTAATTTTGAATCAATTTGAGTTTTGTAAATATTTTTTTAATTAATATCAATCTATTTATTAATAGTTTATTAATTTAAATTTTGATAATTATTATATTATCTATCAATAAAATTTTTTATATTCTATTTATATGATATATAATTATTAATATTATTATAACTAAATATTGTATTCACATTTCAAAAAATTTTAAATATTATTATATTTTCAAACGTTATAACCTATATAAATGAAAAAAAATTACAAATATTTTTTTGTTATCTTATTGTTTAAATAAAACCTATAAACCACTAAATGCCTTAAAACATAAATTGCTAAACTCCTAAATGTAAAAACCTCTAAATACTTAAACCTTTAAACAGGTTTACATTAATAAACAGGTGTACATTAATTTTTATTAAGTATAATTTTAAATTTTTATTTTAATTATTTATCAGTTTATTTTTATAGAAATATTAATTACAAAATAAATTATTATTGAGACAGATCTAGTTTAAATAATTTATTTTTCATCAAAAAGAATATATATCCTTATAAAAAGAGGCAAAATTTTAAAAACAAAAATTTATTATTTAGTAATATATTTTATTTTTATTTTGAATAATTTTAGATTTTGCAATTATATTTTAATTTATATCATTCTTATTAATAATAGTTTTTAAATTTTTTATTGATCATTATTATAATATCTATTAATAAAATTATTTATATTGAGTTTACATTATATATAATTATTAAGATTATTATTACTTAATTTTATATTCACATTTAAAAATATATAAAAAATTATTATATTTTCAAAGGTTATAACCTTCAAAAATTAACAAAAATCAAATAATTAAATTTTTTATTTTTTCATTCTTTAAATAAAGACTATAAATCACTAAAGGCCTAAACACTTAAATCACTAGACCCCAAAACACCTAAATACTTAAACAATTAAACTAGTATATTTTGAATAATAAATAATAAATCTATATTTTATTTGTATTCATTATAATTTAAATATTCATTTTAATTATTAATTAGTTTATTTTTATAATATTATAAATTAAAAATTAATTATGAGGAAGACAAATATAATTTAAATAATTTACTTTTAATAACAAAAAATATAAACTTATAAAAAGAAGCAAAACATCAAAGAAATATTTATTTTGTAATATATTTTACTTTGATTTTGAATAAATTTATGTTTTGCAAATATATTTAAAATAATATCTATCTTATTAATAATAGTTTATTAATTTATTTTTTGATCATTAATATAATATATTTAAATATAATTGTTTATATTGACTTTACATGACATAAAATTATTAAGATTATCATAACTAAATATAGTATTCACATATAAAAAAAATTTAAAAATTGTTATATTTTCAAAGTTTATAACCTTCAAAATTGAGAAAAAATAACAAAAATAAATTTATTTTATATCATTGTTTAAATAATACTTATAAACAAATAAATGCCTAAATACATAAATATCTAAACTCCCGAACACTGAAGCCCCTAAATACTTAAACCTTTAAACTCGTAAACTTTAAATATAATTTAAATAATTTATAGAAATATTAATTACAAAATAAATTATGAGTGATACAAATATAATTTAAATAATATATTTTTCATCAAAAAAACATATAAGCTTATAAAATGATGCAAAAACTAAAAAAAATTATTATTTAGTAATAAATTTTATTTTGATTTTGAATCATTTTAGGTTTTTTAATTATATTTCAATTAATATCTATCATATTAATAATAGTTTATTAATTTATTTTTTGATAATTGATATAATATCAATCAATAAAATTGTTTATATTTAATTTATATTATATATAGTTATAATATTTATTATTAATATATATTGTTTTCACATTTTTAAAAAATTTTAAAATTATTATATTTTCAAATGTTATAACTTTTGAAAATTTTGAAAAAATATAAAAAATAAATTTTTGTTATTTCATTATTTGAATAAAACCTAGAAACCATTAAATTCCTAAATACTTAAATCAATAACTTCTAAATCTCGAAAATCCTAAATTGATATATTTTTTAAACAAGTATATCCTAAATAATAAATAATAAATCTCATTTTTATTTTATTCATTATAATTTTAAATTTTCATTTTAATTATTTATTTGATTATTTATATATATATATATATTAATTACAAAATAAATTATAAGTTATACTAAAATAATTTATATAAATTATTTTTCAAAAAAAATATAGATAAACTTAATAAAAGAAAAAAAAAATTTAAAACAGAAAATATTATATAGTAATATATTTTGCTTTGTTTCTGAATCATTTTAGGTTTTGTAATTACATTTTAATTGATATCTAACTTATTAAAAATAGATTATTAGTTCATTTTTTTGATTATTATTAGAATATTTATCAATAAAATTGTTTATATTGAATTTATATGATATATAAATTTAATAATTATTATAACTAAATATTGTATTCGCTTTTGAAAAAAGTTTTAAAATTATTATATTTTCAACGGTTATAACTTTTAAAAATATCAAAAAATAAGAAAAATAATTTTTTTGTTATTTTATATTTTAGATAAAACATATAAACTACTAAATGCATATATAGTTAAATTAGTAAACTTCTAAATACATAAACTATTAAACCATTATATACTACTTAATAATTAATAAATCTAATTTTTATTTTTTTTAATATAATTTTGAATATTTATTTTAATATTTATTAGTTTATTTTTATAAAATATATATTCCAAAATAAATTATGAGTGCGACAAATATAATTTACATAATTTATTTTAAATCAAAAAAATATAGACGCTTATAAAACAAGTAAAAATTTAAAAATTAAAAATTATTATTCAGTAATATATTTTAGTTTAATCTTGAATCGATTTTGGTATTGTAAATATTTTTTAATTAATATCTATCTTATTATTAATAGTTTATTAAATTAATTTTTGATCATTATTATATTATCTATCAATAAAATTGTTTATATTGTATTTATATGAGATATAATTATTAATATTAAAATAACTAAACATTGTATTCACATTTCAAAAAATTTTAAATATTATTATATTTTCAAAGATTATAACGAATGAAAATGAAAAAAAATTACAAATTTTTTTTTGTTATTTTATTGTTTAAATAAAACCTATAAACCACTAAATGCCTAAAAACATAAATTACTAAACTCCTAAATTACAAAACCTCTAAATACTTAAACCATTAAACAGGTGTACATTAATAAAAAATCATAAATGTCAATTTAATTTTTATTATTTATAATTTTAAATTTCTATTTTAATTATTTATAAGTTTATTTTTATAGAAAAATTAATTACAAAATAAATTATTAGTGAGTCAGATCTAATTTAAATAATTTATTTTTCATCAAAAAAAATATATATCCTTATAAAAAAGATGCAAAATTTTAAAAACAAAAATTTATTATTTAGTAATATATTTTATTTTTATTTTGAATCATTTTAGATTTTGCAATTATATTTTAATTTATTTGATCTTATTAATAATAGTTTTTAATTTTTTATTGATCATTATTATAATATGTATTAATAAAATTATTTAATTTGAGTTTATATTATATATAATTATTAAGATTATTATAACTAAATATTATATTCACATTTAAAAAAAATTAAAAATTATTATATTTTCAAAGGTTATATCCTTTGAACATGTGAAAAAACAAAAAAAAATTTTTTTTGTTATTTCTTTGTTTAAATAAAACCTATAAATCACTAAACGCCTAAACACTTATATCACTAAACTACAAAATCTAGATACCCCTATATATATAATCCTTTAAACCGGTATACCCTAAATAATAATTAATAAATTTCATTTTTATTTGTTTTCATTATAATTTTAAAAATTCATTTTGATTTTTTAGCTTTATATATATATATATATATATATATATATATATATATATATATATATATATATATATATATATATATTAATTATAAAATAAATTATGAGTTAAAAATATAATTTATAAAAATTATTTTTTATCAAAATAGATAAGCTTTAAAAAATAATAAAAATTTAAAAACAAATAATTATTATTAAGTAATATATTATGCTTTGCTTTTGAATCATTTTAGTCTTTGATATTATATTTTAAGTTATATAAATCTTATTCATAATAGATTTTTAATTTATTTTTTGATAATTATTAGAATATCTATCAATAAAATTGTTTATATTGAATTTATATGATATATAATTATTATGATTATTATAAATATATATTGTATTCACTTTTGAAAAGAAATTTAAAAATTATTATATCTTCAAAGGTTATAACCTTTAAAAATATCAAAAAATAATAAAAATAAATTAATTTTTTATTTTTTTTCTTAAATAAAACCTATAATCTACTAAATGCATTTATAGTTAAATGAGTTAACTCCTAAACCTCGTAATGCCTAAATACATAAACCATTAAACAGCTATATACTACTTAATAATTAATAAATCTAATTTTTATTTCTATTTATTATAATATTAAATATTCATTTTAATTATTTATTAGATTATTTTTATAGAAATATTTATTGCAAAATAAAGTATGAGTGCGACAAATATAATTTAATTAATTTATTTTTAATAAAAAAAATATACGCTTAAAAAAGAAGTAGAAATTTAAAAATTAAAAATTATTATCTAGTAATATATTTTACATAAATTTTGAATAAATTTGGGTTTTGTAAATATTCTTTAATTAATATCTATCTTTTTATTAATAGTTTATTAATTTAATTTTTGATCACTATTATATTGTCTATCAATAAAATTGTTTATATTGAATTTATATGATATATAATTATTAATATTATTAAAACTAAATATTCTATTCACATTTCAAAAAACTGTAAATATTATTAAATTTTCAGAGGTTATAACCTATGAAAATGATAACAAATTATAGAATTTTTTTTTGTTATTTTATTTTTTTATATAAAACCGATATACCACTAAAATCCTAAAAACATAAATCGCTAAATTCCTAATGATAAAACCTCTAAATACTTAAACTATTAAACTAGTATACATTTAAAAAAAATCTTAAATTTCATTTTAATATTTATTCAATATAATTTTAAATTTTTATTTTAATTATTTAGCAGTTTATTTTTATAGAAATATTAATTTAGAAAATAAATTATTTGTGAGATGGATTTAATTTAAATTAAACCGGTATCCTTAAATAATAAATAATAAATAATAATC
>JAREIK010002067.1:0-98730 GCA_029783825.1 Sapria himalayana | reverse complement strand
TTTGTTTTCATTATAATTTAAAAAATTCATTTTGATTGTTTAGTTTTTTATTTATATATATATATATTAATTATAAAATAAATTATTTGTTAATAATATAATTTATAAAAATTATTTTTCATCAAAAAATAGATAATATTATAACAATCATAAAAATTTAAAAACAAATAATTCTTATTTAGTGATATATTTTGTTTTTCTTTTGAATCATTTTAGGTTTTGATATTATATTTTAAGTAATATCAATCTTATTCATAATAGATTTTTAATTTATTTTTTAATAATTATTAGAATATTTATCAATAAAATTGTTTATATTGAATTTATATGATATATAATTATTATGATTCTTATAAATAAATATTGTATTTACTTTTGAAAAAAGATTTAAAATTATTATATTTTCAGAGGTTATATTCTTAAAAAATGAGAAAGAATACAAAAAATAATTTTTTTGTTATTTCTTTTTTAAATAAAACATATAGACCACTAAATGTTTACTTACTTAAATCCGTAGCTCATAAAACCCGAAACCCCTAAATACATAAACCTTATAACAGTTGTATACTACTTAATAAATAATAAATCTCATTTTTATTTCTATTTATTATAATTTGAAATATTCATTTTAATTATTTATATTTTAAATTTTCAGAAAAATTAATTACCAAATAAATTTCGAGTGAGACAGATATTATTTATATAATTTATTTTTAATCATAAAAAAATATAAGCTTATAAAAAGATGAAAAATTTTAAAAATTAAATATTATTTTTTAGTAATATATTTTTATTTGATTTGAAACATTTTGTGTTATGTAATTATATTTTAATTAATATTTATATTATTAATAATAGTTTATTAATTTAATTTTTGATCATTATTATAATATTTATCATTAAAATTATTTATATTGAATTTATATGATATATAATTAATAAGATTAATATAATTATACCTGGTATTCACATTTCAAAAGATTTTAAAAATTATTTTATTTTTAAAGGTTATAACCTTTGAAAATCTAAAAAAAATATAAAAAAAAATTATTTTTATTATATAAATAAAATCTATATACCACTAATTGCCTTAAAACATAAATTGCTAAACTCCTAAACGAGAAAACCCCTAAATAATCGATCCATTAAACTGGTATACCATATATAATTGTTGGCCAATTGTGCTTCCACGGTAGTTAGATTTAGATACAGAAACAAAAGAAAACAAGCAATATATATATCCCAATTCAGCAACCATCCATGATAGAATCAAAAAATGAGAAATAAACACCGAAAATAACTTGGTTCCCTAGTCACTCAGTACGACTAGCTAAATCCACTAGAAAATGCTTTTGCTTACAGATTAAAGTTATAGAAATGTCTTACAGTATGCAGCACACAGAATAGTCACGATAAATCGTACAGAGAGAAGAGAGAGAGACGATGAACAGTTACGCGGGTCCAAAAATAGCCACCCGAAAATAAAATTACAAAACATTTTATATTAAAATTTCTCTCGGTTCATTTAACCGAAGCGGGTCAGATCATGAGACACGTCAGGCTCTACTAAAATTTTGGCCCATTGTCCGGTCAGTGAGACATACGTTATTTGCTACTGCTATATCCCCGGCCTCTTAATATTTTCATTCCTACACTTACATGAAATATTAAAAAAGAAAAAAATATTTGGTTATACAAACAGATTATCAAAAAATAAATTACATATACAGCAATAATAAATCTTAAATCTCATTTTAATTTGTATTCATTATAATTTTAAATATTCATTTATAATATTTTATTTTTTATATAAATATTAATTACAAAATAAATAATTAGTCAGACAAATATAATATTAATAATTTACTTTTAATAAAAAGAATATATAATTTTATAAAAAGAAGAAAAAAATTATAAACAAAAAATTAATATTTAGTAATAAATTTTACAATTGATTTTGAATCATTTTAGGTTTTGTAATTATATTTTAATTTATATCTATCATATTAATAATAGTTAATTAATTTATTTTTTGATAATTGATATCATATCTATCAATAAGATTATTTATAATTAGTTTATATTATATATATTTATAATGATAATTATTACTAAATAATTTATTCACATTTTAAAAAAATTTTAAAATTATTATATTTTCAAATGTTATAGTCTTTGAAAATGTGAAAAAATAACAGAAATAATTTTTTTCTTATTTCATTGTTTAAATAAATCCGATAAACCACTAAATGCCTAATTACTTAAATAAATAACTCCTAAATCTCGAAAACCCTAAATATATAATCATTTTAAACCGGTATACCCTAAATAATAAATAATATATCTCAACACCATTTTTTTCATTATAATTTAAAATAATTATTTTAATTATTTATTCGTTTATTTTTATATAATTATTAATTATAGAATAAATTGAGTTAGGCAAAAATAATTTTTATATTTATTTTTCATCAAAAAATATAGATAAACTTTTTAAAAGAAAAAAAATTCAAAACAAAAAATTATTATATAGTAATATATTTTGCTTTGTTTTTGAATCATTTTAGGTTTTGTAATTATATTTAAATTGATATCTACTTATTAATAATATATTATTAATTTATTCTTTGATCATTATTAGAATATTTATTAATAAAAATATTTATATTTAATTTATATGATATATAAATATAATGATTATAATAACTAAATATTGTATTAACTTTTGAAAAAAATTTAAAAATTATTATATTTTCAAAGGATAAAAAAATCTAAATTTTTTGATATTTTTTTAAAATAACACCTATAAACCACTAAATGCATGCACAATTAAATCAGTAAACTCCTAAACCCCATAATACCAGAATACATAAACCATTAAACCACTATATACTACTTAATAATTAACAAGTCAATTTTTAATTCTATTTATTATAATTTTAAATATTCATTTTAATTATATATTAGTTTATTTTTATAGAAATATTTATTACAAAATAAATTATGAGTGTGAGAAATATAATTTAAAAAATATATATGCATATAAAAGAAGTAAAAATTAAAAAATTAAAAATTGTTATCCAGAAATATATTTTACTATAATTTTGAATCAATTTGGGATTTGTAATTATTTTTTAATTCATATCTATCTTAATATCAATAATTTATAAATTTAATTTTGATCATTATTATAATATTTATTAATAAAATTTTTTATATTTAATTTATATGATATATAATTATTAAAATTAATATAACTCAGTATTGTATTCACATTACAAAAAATTTTAAATATTATTATATTTTCAAAGGTTATAACCTATGAAAATGAGAAAAAATTATAAAATTTTTTTTTGATATTTTATTTTTTTAAATAAAAGGTATAAACCACTATAAGCCTAAAAACATAAATTGCTAAAATCCTAAATGAAAAAACCTCTAAATACTTAATCCATTAAACTAGTATATAGTAATAATAAATAATAAATCTCATTTTAAATTTTATTCTGTATAATTTAAAATTTTTATTTTAAATATTTATAAGTTTATTTTTATAGAAATATTAATTACAAATTAAATTATTAGTGAGAAATATCTAATTTATATTAACCCAGTATCCCTAAATAATAAATAATAAATCCCATTTTTTTTAATTATAATTTTAAATATTCATTTTAATTATTTATTTGTTTATTTTTATAAAGATATTAATTACAGAATAAATATTGAGTTAAATAAATATAATTTATATAAATTATTTTTCATCAAAAAAATATACATAACTTTTTAAAAGAAAAAAAAATTAAAAACAAAAAATTATTATATAGTAATATATTTTGCTTTACTTCTGAATCATTTTAGGTTTTGTAATTACATTTTAATTGATATCTATCTTATTAATAATAAATTATTAATTTATTTTTTGATCATTATTAGAATATTTATCAATAAAATTGTTTATATTGAATTTACATGATATATACTTATAAAGATTATTATAACTAAATATTATATTTACGTTTGAAAATAATTTAAAAATTATTATATTTTTAAAGCTTATCATCTTTGAAAATGAGATAAAATCACAAAAATAAATTTTTTGTTATTTTATTGTTTATAAAAAACATATAAACTACTAAAAGCCTAAATGCTTAAATAATTAAACTCCTAAACCCAAAAACCACAAAACCCTTAAATACGTAAACATTTAAACCATCTTTAAAGGTTTAAGTATTTATAAATAATATATAAATATCTATCAATAAATAATAGTTTATTAATTTATTTTTTG
The DNA here is from genome assembly GCA_029783825.1 of Sapria himalayana. Taxonomy (NCBI): domain Eukaryota; kingdom Viridiplantae; phylum Streptophyta; class Magnoliopsida; order Malpighiales; family Rafflesiaceae; genus Sapria; species Sapria himalayana. Next base: position 94,439 of record JAREIK010002067.1, on the reverse strand, counting down.
ATCATTATTATATTTATATTTATATTTAGTTTATTAATATCTATCAATAAAATTGTTTATTTTTAATTTACATGATTTATAATTATTAAGTTTATTATAACTAAATATTGTATTCACATTTGAAAAAAAATTAAAAATTATTATATTTATAAAGGCTATAACCTTCAAAATTGATAAAAAATTTGAAAAATAATTTTTTTGTTATTTCATTATTTAAATAAAACATATAAACTACTAAATGCCTAAACACTTAAATCACTAAACTCATAAACTCCTATATACTTAAACCATTAAACCGGTATACCCTAAATAATTAATCATAAATCTCATTTTTATTTGTATTCATTATAATTTTAATATTCATTTTAATTATTTATTCATTTATTTTTATAGAAATATTAATTGCAAAATAAAATTATGAATGAGACAAATATAATTTAAATAATTTATCTTCATCAAAAAAATTTATAAGCTTATAAAAAGAATCAAAAATTTAAAAATAAAAAATTATTATTTAGTTATATATTTTACTTTGATTTTGAATCGTTTTAGGTTTTGCAAATATATTTTAATTAATATCTATCTTATTAATAATAGTTTATTAATCTATTTTATTATCAGTATTATAATATCGATCAAAAAATTATTTATATTGAATTTACATGATATTTAATTTTTATGATTATTATAATTAAATATTGTATTAACATTTGAAAAAAAATTAAAAATTATAATATTTTTAATGGTTATAACCTTGAAAATAAGAAAAAATCATAAAAATTTTTTTTTGTTATTTAATTATTAAAATAAAACCTATAAACAACAAAAAACCTAAATACTTAAATTACTAAAAACCTAAACCCTGATACTGCTGCACCACACACACATAGCGACGGACCATAGTACACACGTGCACATATTCTTGTCCATTTTGGTTTAGCATTTATACCGGCCAGCAAGTCTTGGAAGCAGCCAGAAGTATGGGTCACCAGCTTGTAGAGGGCCCCACTAGAAAGCAGAGATGATAACATTCAAACAACTGACGAAACCAAGCAAAGTGGTCGAGAGTAAACCCAGGAGTAGCTAGGAGTGGGTCCCACTAGCCCTATCAGGCAGCATAGAGGGCCACCCAACCGTCGACCAACATGAGTAGCAGGTAATCCAAGATTAATTGGAGAGCTGGCAAAATCCGAAGCATCACCAAGCAGGGCCTGTAAACAATGGAGTCCAGACCAGCCACACGGTGGCGAAAGATTCAAACTTGTAGTTTATGTTTGTAGTCTTATTTGTATTTTGGAATTTGTATGCACCATGTACTTGTAGAGATGGATCATGACATACTCACACACACAATCTTGTCTTTTCTCTATGTAGCATGAAATGAGGGCAACTGGACCAATGAGTATCTCTAAGTGGGGCCCACTAATGCATTTTGTAAATACACATTAGGCGATGCTACACTTCCGGGTGCAGAAGACCCATCTTTATAGCATTTTGTAATTTTACTTGTATTCTAGCTTGGTCATACACATATATAATTAGACTATTAGATGGACCACATCATACATGCACACTGATGCATGCATATTTTTTGATATTTTGTTGGTTCCACATACAGCAACTTCTTGGAGCTTGAGGAGGAAGCATTCTAACCCAAGAGATACTCTTTTGAGGATCATTGGAGCAAAAGAATGTGGAATTCAGAGGTGAGAATGAATTGACAAAGTTCCGTAGATATGGACTTGTGGATTTATGGGTATTCAGTTTTACATGTATTCCATTGCATAGTAATGACATAGGCAAGTGGTTGATGCTACATGTCACACACATGCACAATCTTATACCTGCATAGTTTTAATATGGTGCATCATTAAGGTTCCTCCAAAAGGCTTGGACAAATCCAAATGGAAAGAATGGCAGTGCACATAATGACTCAATTCCAACTCTGAAGTTCGGGAATGCCATGTGATTTTATTTGTATTCAGTACGCTTGGAATTATTAGTCATTATGTTTTTTTATGTATTTTATGCATAGAATCATTAAGGTGCATAGGATTTGGTGAGCTGGCCTAAATTAGTCAGCTTTTTAGTCTCTTGAAAGTTGTGTGCCTAAATGATAAATAAAGTGTGTATTTTCCAAAAAAATACAAAAAATAACCATAAACCCTAAACTTTAAATCCTAAACCTTAAACCATAAACTATAACCCAAATCCATAAACCCTAAATCGTAAATCTCATGTTTTGCACTTTTATAATCAAATGACTAAGTGTTAAATTTATATTGAAAATCACAACTTTTAGGAATGTCACAGATTTATCTTTTTGTATATGTAACACAAAGTCATGACTCATGGGGTGAGTTATGGATTCAGTTGCTTTCTTGCTTTAGATTATTGTAGCATTAGCAATGGTCATGATTGTATATTTTGTCTCTAGAACACAAAATCATAACGATGAGAATATGCCATAACTTGTCTCTCTCTGTTGAACATATTGATAAGGCACTAAGAATGATCATTAATACATATTTAATCACTATAATACTGGGTCACCGTATTGGATATGACCATAGCTTATGCATTTTATCTTTATATTGCAAAGTCATTGTACTAGGAATGATTATAACTTTGGACATTCCTCAAGAGAAAAAGTGATGCCCCTAGAAATAGTTAAAGCTCAAGTACTACTCTTTATAACTTTCTATAGCAAAAATTCTTGGGATTGGTAATATCACTATAGCTTTTTCCTTTGATTTGTGACCTCAAGTGTCAATATGCAAGACTAATATTTTGAGCAATGATTAAAACCTTTTATACATTTGAATATGATTCATTTACACCTTTTTGGGTATTGTGAGCTTGTATACATAACTCATTTAATATAAAAAGAAAGAAATGATACTTTTCATATCCACAATGCTATAAAAAAGGCTTAGACATGCCAATAAAATAAATTTTTTGATTCTTGATTTATAGAGAGCCCATACTTCTTACCCTGCTCAAACCACCCGGGGGCTAGTTTGTTCTAATAGGCTATAATGTTGTCATTTTTTTAGAGGTGAAGTTTGTTTTAGAAAAATTGCTTTGAGTGTGTGCATGAGAGATATTTTAGAAGAAATTACAATAATCAATATAAATAGCATCCTAAACAACTAGCTATTTCAAAACATAGGGGTACAACTTTTGTTTAGTCTGTTAGCGTACATGAGTCAAATTACCTTTGATAGCCCAGTGATTCAACATCAAATATGATGAGACATAATAGAGATAAAGTAAAAGCTCCTATTATTTTGGTTAGAGCTTTAGCAATAATTCTAGAGTTGATAGAGAAACAAAATTAATTATTTTAATTATTTATTAGTTTATTTTTATAGAAATATTAATTACAAAATAAATTATTAGTGAGATAGATCTAATTTAAATTAAACTGGTATATCCTAAATAATAAAGAATAAATCTCATTATTTTTTCATTTTAATTTTAAATATTCAAATTTAATTTTTTATTTGTTTATTTTTATATAAATATTAATTACAAAATAAATTCTTAGTTACACAAATATAATATATATAAATTATTTTTCATCAAAATAATATAGATAAACTTTTTAAAAGAAAAAAAAATTTCAAAACATAAAATTATTATATAGTAATATATTTTGCTTTGCTTCTGAATCATTTTAGTTTTTGTAATTATATTATAATTGGTATCTATATTATTAATAATAGATTATTAATTTATTTTTTGATCATTATTAGAATATCTATCAATAAAATTGTTTATATTGAATTTATATGATATTTAATTATTATGATTATTATAAATATATATTGTATTCACTTTTGAAAAAAAATTTAAAAATTATTATATTTTCAAAGGTTATAACCTTTGAAAATATCAAAAAATAATAAAAATAAATTTTTTGTTTTTTTATTTTTTAAATAAAACTTATAAACTACTAAATGCATACACAGTTAAATAAGTAAACACCTATACCCTATAATGCCTAAATACAGTAACCATTAAACCGATATATAATAAATAATATATAATAAATCTAATTTTTATTTCAATTTATTATAATTTTAAATATTCATTTTAATTATTTATTAGTTTATTTTTATAGAAATATTTATTACAAAATAAATTATGAGTGCGAAAATAGAATTTAAATAATTTATTTTTAATGAAATAATATATATACGCATATAAAAGAAGTAAAAATTTAAAAATTTAAAATTATTATCCAGTAATATATTTTACTTTAATTTTGAATCAATTTGGGTTTTGTAAATATTATTTAATTAATTTCTATCTTTTTATTAATAGTTTATTAATTTAATTTTTGATCATTATTATAATATCTATCAATAAAATTGTTTATATTTAATTTATATGATATATAATTATTAATATTATTATAAATAAAATATTATATTTACATTTAAATAAATTTTAAATATTATTATATTTTCAATGGTTATAACCTATGAAAATGAGAAAAAATTATAATTTTTTTTTATTATTTTATTGCTTAAATAAAACAAATAAACCACTAAATGCCTAAAAACATAAACCGCTAAATTTTTAAATGACAAAACATCTAAATACTTAAACCATTAAACTGGTATACATTATTAATAAATCATAAATCTCATTTTAATTTTTATTCAGTAAAATTAAAATTTTTTTTTTAATTATTTATCAGTTTATTTTTATAGAAATATTAATTACAAAATAAATTATTAGTGAGACAGATATAATTAAAATTAAATTGGTATAACCTAAATAATAATTAATAAATCTCATTTTTTTTCATTATAATTTTTAATATTCATTTTAATTATTTATTTGATTATTTTTATATAAATATTAATTACAATATAAATTATGAGTTAGACAAATATAATTTTTATAAATAATTTTTAATCAAAAAATATAGATAAACTTTATAAAATAAAAAAAAATTCAAAACAAAAAATTATTATATTGTAATATATTTTGCTTTTCTTTGAATTAATTTAGGTTTTGTAATTATATTTTAATTGATATTTATCTTATTAATAATAAATTATTTATTTATTTTTTGATCTTCATTAAATTATTTATCAATAAAATTGTTTATATTGAATTTATATGATATATAAATATAATGATTATTATAACTAAATATTGTAATCACTTTTGAAAAAAATTTAAAAATTATTATATTTTCAAAGGTTATAACATTTTAGAATATCAAATAATAATAAAAATAAATTTTTTGTTTATTTAATTTTTAAATAAAACCTATTACCACTAAATGTATACACAGTTAAATCAGCAAACTCCTAAACCTCGTAATGCCTAAATACATAAACCATTAAACAGCTATATACTACTTAATAATTAATTAATCTACTTTTTATTTCTATTTATTATAATTTTAAATATTCATTTTATTTATTTATTAGTTTATTTTTATAAAAATATTTATTACAAAATAAAGTATGTGTGCGAGAAATATAATTTAAAAAATTTTTTTTTATCAATAAAAGTATTCATGCTTATAAAATAAGTAAAAATTTAAAAATTAAAAATTATTATTAAGTAATATATTTTACCTTAATTCTGAATCTATTTGGGTTTTGTAAATATTTTTTAATTAATATCTATCTTATTATTAATAGTTTATTAATTTAATTTTTGATTATTTTTATAATATCTTTCGATATAATTATTTATATTGAATTTATATGCTATATAATTATTAATATTATTATAACTAAATATTATATTCACATTTCAAAAAATGTTAGATATTAATATATTTTCATAGGTTATGACCTATGAAAATTTAAAAAAATTACAATTTTTTTTTATTCTTTTATTGATTAAATAAAACCTATAAATCACTAAATATCTAAAAACATAAATCGCTAAACTCCTGAATGGAAAAAACATTAAATACATAAACCATTAAATTGGTATACATTAATAATAAATCATAAATTTCATATTAATAAATTTTTGTTTTTAAAATTTTACCTCTTTTTATATCAAATATATTTTTTTTGATAAAAAATAAATTATTTAAAATAGATCTATCTCACTAATATTAAATTTTGTAATTAAAATTTTTATAAAAATAAACTGATAAATAATTAAAATAAAAATTTAAAATTACACTTAATAAAAAGTAAAATGAAATTTATGAATTATTATTAATGTATACCAATTTTAATAGTTTAAGTATTAGAAGTTTTGTTGTTTAGGAATTTGGAGATTTATGTTTTTAGGCATTTAGTGGTTTATAGGTTTTATTTAAATAATAAAATAACAAAAAAAATTATGTAATTTTTTGTAATTTTCATAGGTTATAACATTTGAAAATATAATAATATTTAAAATTTTTTGAAACGTAAATAAAATATTTAGGTATAATAATTTTAATAATTATATATCATATAAATTAAATATAACCATTTTTATTGATAGCTATTATAATAATGATCAAAAATTAAATTAATAAACTATTAATAATAAGATAGATATTAATTAAAAAATATTTACAAAATCCAAATTGATTCAAAATTAAAGTAAAAAATATTACGGATAATAATTTTTAATTTTTAAAATTTTACTTCTTTTATAAGCGTATATATTTTTTTTTGATTAAAAATAAATTATTTAAATTATATTTGTCGCACTCATAATTTATTTTTAAGAAATATTTTATAAAATTAACTCATAAATAATTAAAATTATAATGAAAAAAATAATATTGAGATTTATTATTTATTATTTTGGGTATACCAGACTAATTTTAGTTAGATTTGTCTCACAAATAATTTATTTTGTAATTAATATTTCCATAAAAATAAACTGATAAATAATTAAGATAAAAATTTAAAATTATACTGAATAAAATTAAAATGAGATTTATGAATTATTATTAATCTTTACCAATTTAATATTTTAAGTATTAAAGGTTTTTTCTTTTATGACTTTAGCGATTTATGTTTTTAGGCATTTAGTAGCTTATAGATATTATTTAAACAATGAAATGACAAAAAAAATTATTTTTGATATTTTTTCACATTTATAAAGTTTATAACCTTTGAAAATATAATTATTTTAAAGTTTTTTAAAAATGTGAATACAATATTTAGTAAAAATAATCATTATAATTTATATAATATAAACAAAATATAAATAATTTTATTGATAGATATGATATCAATTATCAAAAAGTAAATTAATATGCTTATATTAATATGATAGATATAAATTAAAATATAATTGCGGAAACTAAAAATAATCAAAATCCAAGTAAAATTTATTACTAAATAATAATTTTTTTTTAGTTTTTGCTTATTCTTATAAGATTATATTTTTTTTTGATGAAAAATAAATTATTTAAATTATATTTGTATCACTCATAATTTATTTTGTAATTAATATTTTAATAAATTATTTAAATTATATTTAAGGTTTACGAGTTTAAAGGTTTAAGTATTTAGGGGCTTTTGTGTTTAGGTGTTTAGAGGTTTAAGTGTTAGGCATTTAGTGGTTTATAAGTTTTATTTAAATAATGATATAACAAAAAATGTATTTTCATTATTTTTATTGTTTTTGAAGGTTATAATTTTTGAAAATATATTAACTATTAAATTTTTTCAAATGTGAATATAATATTAAGTTATAATAATCTTAATAATTATAAGTCATTTAAATTCAATATATATAATTACATTGCTAGATATTATAATAATGATCAAAAAAAATTAATAAACTATTATCAATAAGATACATATTATTTAAAATATCTTTCTAAAATCTAAATTTATTCAAAATCAAAGTAAAATATATTACTTAATAATAATTTATATAATGTTTTGCTTTTTTTAAACTTTATATTTTTGTTATTATAAATAAATTATTTAAATTAATTTGTCTTACTCATAATTTATTTTGTAAATTATAATTCTATAACAATAAAATTGAATACAAATATTTAGTTATTTAAAATTATTTAAAATAATTAAAATTAAGATTTATCATTTATTATTCATGATATACTGGCTTAATGGTTTAAGTATGTAGGTGTTTTTGGGTTTAGTAGATTAGTAATTTAAGTGTTTAGACCTTTAGTGATTTATAGTTATTATCTAATGAATTAAAAAACAAAAAATTTAATTTTTTGAATTTTTTTAATTTTTGAAGGTTGTATCCTTTGATAATATAATAATTTTAAAATTTTTTAAATGGGAATACAATATTTAGTTATAATAATCTTAATAATTATTTATAATGTAAACTAAATATAAATAATTTATTAATAGATATTATAATAATGATCAATAAATAAATTAATAAACTAGTATTAATAAGAATGATATAAATTAAAATATAAGTATATATATTTTTTTTGATAAAAAATAAATTATTTAAATTAGATCTGTCTCACTAATAATTTATTTTGTAATTAATATTTCTATAAAAATAAATTGATAAATAATTAAAATGAATATTAAAATTATATTGAATACTAATAAAAAAGAGATATATGATTTATTATTTAGGGAAAACCTATTTAATGGTTTAAGTTTTTTGTGGTTTTGGTGTTAAGGTGTTTATTGATTTATATGGTTTCACATTTAGGTGTTTATAGGTTTTATTTAATCAATGAAATAACAAAAAAATTATTTTTATGAATTTTCATGATTTTCAAAGGTTATAACCTTTGAAAATATTATAATTTTTTAATCTTTCTAAAATATGAATACAATACTTAGTTATAATAATCTTAATAATTATATTTGATTTAAATTTAATATAAAAAATTTTATTAATATATATTATTATAATGATCGAAAAATAAATTAATAAACTATTATTAATAAGATATATATTAATTAAAATATATTTGTAGAAACCAAAATAATTAAAAATCAAAGTAAATTATATTACTAAATAAAATTTAAATTTTAGAAATTTTATTTATTTTTATAAGATTATTTTTTTTTCATAAAAAATAATATATTTAAATTATATGTCTCACTCATTATTTATTTTGTAATTAATATTTCTATAAAAATAAACTAAAAAATAATTAAAATGAATATTTAAAATTGTAATTAATACAATTAAAAATGAAATTTATTATTTGTTATATAGTTTATATAGGTTTAATGGTTTAAGTATTTTTGGGGGTTTTGGGGTTAAGGAGTCTAGATATTTAAATGATAAGGCATTTAGTGGTTTATACGTTTTATTTAAATAATAAAATAATAAAATTTTTTTTTTCAGATTTTTTATAATTTTTGAAGGTTATAACCTTTCAAAATATAATAATTATAAATTTTTTTCAAATGTAAATATAATATTTAGTTATAATAATCTTAATATTTATAAGACATTGAAATTCAAAATAAGTAATTATATTGATAGATATAATTATAATGATCAAAAAATAAATTAATAAACTATTATTAATAAGATTGATAGCAATTAAAATATAAATGTAAAACCTATAATTATTCAAAATTAAAGTAAAATATATTACTAAATGATAATTTTTTTGTTTTTAAATTTTTATTTCTTTTTATAAGCTTATATTTATTTTTTGAATAAAAATAAATTATTAAATTTATATTTGTCTCACTCTTTATTTATTTTGCAATTAATATTTCTATAAAAAATAAACTAATAAATAATTAAAATGAATATTTAAAATTATAATGAAAACAAAATAAAATGAGATTTATGATTTATTATACCGGTTTAATAGATTGTTAATTTAGGGGTTTTGTCATTTAGGAGTTTTGCAATTTATGTTTTTAGGAATTTTGTGGTTTATAGTTTTTATTTATATAATAAAAATAAAAATAAAATTATTTTATTAACACAAAATGATTCAAAATCAAATCAAAATATATTACTAAATAATAATATTTAATTTTCAAATATTTCCTTCTTTTTATAAGCTTATATTTTTTATTGATTAAAAATAAATTATTTTAATAATATTTGTCTCACTCAAAAATTTTTTTGTAATTAATTTTTCGAAATAATTAAACTATAAATAATTAAAATAAATATTTAAAATTATAATAATTAGAAATAAAAATGAGATTTATTATTTATTAAGTAGTATATAGCTGTTAAAAGCTTTATGTATTTAGAAGTTATGGGGTCTATGAGCTTACTGATTTAAGTAAGTAAGCATTTAATGATCTATAGGTTTTATTTTAAAAATGAAATAACAAAAAATTAATTTTTATTATTTTATATCATTTTTTAAGTTTATAACATTTGAAAATATAATAATTTTTAAATTTTTTTTCAAAAGAGAATACAATATATATTTATAATAATAATAATTATTATATATCATATAAATTATATATAAACAATTTATAGATAGAAATTCTAATAATTATCAAAAAATAAATTAAAAATCTATTATGAATAAGATTGATATTACTTAAAATATAAAATCAAAACCTAAAATGATTCAAAAGCAAAACAAATTATATCACTAAATTATATTTATTTGTTTTTAAATTTTTATTATTTTTATAAGCTTATCTATTTTTTGATGAAAAATATTTTTAATAAATTATATTTTAAATCATAATTTATTTTATAATTAACATATATATAAAAATAAAAAACTAAACAATCAAAATGATTTTTTTTTATTATAATGAAAACAAATAAAAATGAGATTTATTAATTATTATTTAGTGTATACAAGTTTAAAGAATTATCTATATATGGGTATCGGGATTTGTAGTTTAGTTATTTAAGTGTTTAGGCATTTAGTGGTTTATAGGTTTAATTTAAACAATGAAATAATAAAAAAAATATTTTTTATTTATTTTTTCATATTTTCAAAGGTTATAATAATCATATTTAGTCATAATAATCATTTATTTATATATCATATAAATTCAATATAAACATTATTATTGATAAATATTCTAATAATGATCAAAAAATAAATTAATAATCATTTATTATTAAGTTCGATATCAATTAAAATATAATTACAAAACCTTAAATGATTCAGAAGAAAAGCAAAATATATTACTATATAATTATTTTTTGTTTTAAATTTTTTTTTCTTTTAAAAAGTTTATTTATACTTTTTTGATGAAAAATAATTTATATAAATTATATTTGTTTAACTCATAATTTATTTTGAAATTAAGAATTATATAAAATTATACAAATAAATAAATAAAATGAATATTTAAAATTATAATTAAAAAAATGAGTTTTATTATTTATTATTTAGGGTATACCTATATAATTTAAATTAGATCTATCTAACTATTAATTTATTTTGTAATTAATATTTCTATAAAATAAACTGATAAATAATTAAAATAAAAATTTAAAATTAAACTGAATAAAAATTAAAATGAAATTTATGATTTATTATTAATGTATACCAGTTTAATTGTTTAAAAATTTAGAGGTTTTGTCTTTTAAGAGTTTAGCGATTTATGTTTTTAGGCATTTAGTGGTTTATAGGTTTTATTTAAACAATAAAATAAAAAAAATTTTGAAATTTTTTTCATTTTCATAGGTCATATCCTTTGAAAATATAATAATATTTAAAATTTTTTGAAATGTGAATACAATATTTAGTTATAATAATATTAATAATTATATATCATATAAATTCAATATAAAGAATTTTATTGATAGATAATATAATAATGATCAAAAATTAAATTAATAAACTATTAATAAAAAGAGAGATATTAATTAAAAAATATTTACAAAACCCAAATTGATTCAAAATTAATTTAAAATATATTACTAGATAATAATTTTTAATATTTAAATTTCTACTTCTTTTATATGCGTATATTTTTTTTTATAAAAAATAAATTAATTAAATTATATTTGTCGCACTCAAACTTTATTTTGTAATAAATATTTCTATAGAAATAAACTAATAAATAATTAAAATAAATATTTAAAATTATAATAAATAGAAATAAAAATTAGATTTATTAATTATTAAGTAGTATATAGCAGTTTAATGGTTTATGTATATAGAAATTACGAGGTTTAGAAGTTTACTGATTTAATTGTGTATGCATTTAGTGGTAATAGGTTTTATTTAAAAAATAAATAAACAAAAAATTTAATTTTTTATATTTTCAAATGTTATAACCTTTGAAAATATAATAATTTTAAAATTTTTTTCCAAAGTAAATTCAATATTTAGTTATAATAATCATTATATTTATATTTCATATAAATTCAATATAAATAATTTTATTCATAATATTATAATAATGATCAAAAAATACATTAATAATCTATTATTAATAAGATAGATATCAATTAAAATATAATTACAAAACATAAAATGATTCAGAAGGAGAGCAAAATATATTACTATATAATAAATTTTAGTTGTTAAATTTTTTATTATTTTTATAAGTTTATCTATATTTTTTGATGAAAAAATAATTAATATAGATTATTTTTGTCTAACTCATAATTTATATTGTAATTAATATTTAAGAAAAATAAACGAATAAATAATTAAAATGAATAATTTAAATTATAATTAAAAAAATAATATTGAGATTTATTATTTATTATTTAGGGTATACCAGTTTAAAAATTTATCTATTTAGGGTTTTCGAGATTTCGGAGTTATTGACTTTAGTGTTTAGGCTTTTAGAAGTTTATAAGATTTATTTAAATAATGAAATAACAAAAAAATTATTTTTAATATTTTCTTACAATTACAAAGGTTATAACATTTGAAAATATAATAATTTTAAATTTTTTTAAAAATGTGAATACAATATTTAGTAATAAGAATCATTATAATTATATATAATATAAACTAAATATAAACAATTTTATTAATAGATATGATATCAATAATCAAAAAATAAATTAATATGCTATTATTAATATGATAGATATAAATTAAAATATAATTGAAAAACCTAAAATTATTCAAAATCAAAATAAAATTTATTACGAAATAATAATTTTTGTTTTTTAGTTTTTGCTTCTTTTTATAAGCTTATATTTTTTTTTTGATGAAAAATAAATTATTTAAATTATATTTAAGGATTACGAGTTTAATGTTTTAAGTATTTAGGGGCTTTTGTGTTTAGGAGTTTATAGATTTAAGTGTTTAGGCATTTAGTGGTCTATAAGTTTTATTTAAAAATGATATAACAAAAAAGTTATTTTTATTTTTTTTTCTAATTTTTAAAGGTTATAACCTTTGAAAATATAAAAATTTTTAAATTTTTTCTAAATGTAAATATAATATTTAGTTATAATAATCTTAATAAATATAAGTCATTTAAATTCAATATAAATAATCAAATTGCTAGATATTCTAATAATGATCAATTAATAAATTAATAAACTATTATTAATAAGATAGATATTATTTAAAATATATTTGCAAAATCTAAATTTATTCAAAATCAAAGTATATATTACTAAATAATAATTTTTTTAATATTTTTCTTTTTTTATAAGTTTATATTTTGTTATTTAAAATAAATTATTTAAATTATATTTTTCTTCCTCATAATTTATTTTGTAATTTATAATTTTATAAAAATAAACTAATAAATAATTAAAATAAATATTTAAAATTATAATGAATACAAATAAAATTGAGATTTATTATTTATTATTCAAGATATACAAGTTTAATGGTTTAAGAATTTAGGTGTTTTGGGGTTTAGTCATTTAAGTGTTTATGCCTTTGGTGATTTTATATAAAATTTTGAAGGTTATAACCTTTGAAAATATAAAAATTTTTAATTATTTTTAAAATGTGAATATAATATTTAGTTATAATAAGCTTGATAATTATATATAATGTAAAATCAATAAAAATATTTTTATTAATAGATATGATAATAATGATCAATAAATAAATTAATAAACTATTATTAATTAGAATGATATAAATTAAAATATAATTGCAAAATCTAAAATTATTCAAAATTAAATTATAATAAATTACTAAATAATAATATTTTGTTTTAAAAATTTTGCCTCTTTTTATGATCTTATATTTTTTTGATGAAAAATAAATTATTTATATTATATCTGTCTCACTAATAATTTATTTTGTAATTAATATTTCTATAAAAATAAACTGATAAATAATTAAAATGAATATTTAAAATTAGAATGAATAATAATATAAATGAGATTTATTATTTAGAGTATACTAATTTAAAGACTTATGTATTTATGAGCTTCGGGGTTTAGGAGTTTAGTCATTAACAATTTAGGTATTTTGTGGTTTATTGATTTTATTTAAAAAATCTTATAACCGAAAATTTATTTTTTTATTTTTTCTTATTTTCAAAGGTTATAACCTTTGAAAACATAATAATTTTTAAATTTTTTTAAAATGTGAAAATATTATTTTGTTATAATAATCTAAATAATTATATATAATGTAAATTCAATAAAAATGATTTTTTTTATAGATATTATGATGACGATAATAAAATAAATTAATAAACTAATATTAATAAGATAGATATTAAATAAAATTTATTTGCAAAACCTAAAATGATTCAAAATTAACGTAAATAATATTAATAAGATAGATATTAAATAAAACTATTATTAATAAGATAAAATATACATGTTTAAAAGATTATATATTTAGGAGTTTTAGGATTTAAGAATTTAGTGATTTAAGTGTTGAGGCATTTAGTAGTTTATAGGTTTTATTTAAAAAATAAAATAACAAAAAAAAATTATTTGTTATTTGTTCTCATTTTTGAAGGATATAACATTTGAAACTATAACAATTTTTAAATTTTTTTTAAATGTGAATACTATATTTAGTTATGATAATCTTGATAATTATATATCATGTAAATTCAATATAAACAATTAAAATGATATATATTATATAATGATTGTACAAAAGATTAATAAACAATTATTAATAAGATAAATATTGTTTAAAATATATTTACAAAACCTAAAATGATTCTAAATCAAAGTAAAATAATTTACTAAATATTATTTTAAATTTTTTAAATTTTTGTATACATTTATAAGCTTATATAATTTTTGATGAAAAATAAATTATTTAAATTATATTTGTCTAATTATTAATTTATTTTTTAATTTATATTTCTATAAAAATAAACTAATAAATAATTAAAATGTATATATATAATTATAATGAATACTAATAAAAATGAGATTTATGATTTATTATTTAGGGTATACCTATTTAATGGTTTAAGTTTATTGTGGTTTGAGGTTAATGAATTTATTGATTTATATGTTTATACATTTAAGTGTTTATATGTTTTATTTAATCAATGAAATAACAAAAAAATTATTTTTATGAATTTTCGTGATTTTCAAACGTTATAACCTTTGAAAATATAATAATTTTTTAATAGTTCTAAAATATGACTACAATACTTAGTTATAATAATCTTAATAATTATATTTGATGTAAATTCAATATAAAAAATTTTATTAATATATATTATTTTGATGATCAAAAAATAAATTAATAAACTATTATTAATAAGATAGATATTAATTAAACCATATTTGCATAACCTAAAATAATTCAAAATCAAAGTAAATTATATTACTAAATAAAATTTTAAATTTTGAAAATTTTGTTTATTTTTATAAGCTTATATTTTTTTTCATAAAAAATAATTTATTTAAATTATATATGTCTCACTCATTATTATTTTGTAAATAATATTTCTATAAAAATAAACTAAAAAATAATTAAAATGAATATTTAAAATTATAATGAATACAAATAAAAATGAGAGTTATTATTTATTATTTAGGTTATATAGGTTTAATGGTTTAAGTATTTACGGGATTTTGAGGTTTAGGAGTCTAGAGATTTTAATGTTTAGGCATTTAGTGGTTTATAAGTTTTATTTAAATAAAAAATTAATAAAAAAAATTATTTTTATGATTTTTTATCATTTTTGAAGGGTATAACCTTTGAAAATATAATAATTTTTAAATTTTTTTCAAATCTAAATATAATATTTAGTTAAAATAATCTAAATAATTATAAGACATTTAAAATCAATATAAGTAATTTTATTATTAGATATTATAAAATTGATCAAATAATAAATTAATAAACTATTCTTAATAAGATTGATAGCAATTAAAATATAATTACAAAACGTATACATAATGATTCAAAATCAAAGTAAAATATATTACTAAATAATAATTTTTTGTTTATAAATTTTTATTTCTTTTTATATGCTTATATATTTTTTTTGATTAAAAATAAATTATTAAAATTATTGTTGTCTCGCTCATTATTTGTTTTAATTAATATTTCTTTAAAAAAATAAACTAATAAATAATTAAAATGAATATTTAATATTATAATGAATACAAATTAAAATGAGATTTATGATTTATTATATGTGGTATATTGGTTTAATGGTTTATTTATTTAGGAGTTTTGTCATTTAGGAGTTTATTAATTTATGTTTTTAGGCATTTAGTGGTTTATAGGTTTTATTTATATAATAAAAGTAAAAAAATTTTTTTTTAGATTTTTTCTGATTTTCAAAGGTTATAACCTTTGAAAATAAAATAATTTTTAAACTTTTTTGAAATGTGAATACTATGTATAATTATATTAATCTTACTAATTATATATCATATAAATTCAAATAAACAATTTTAATAATAGATATTATAGTAATGATCAAAAATTAAATTAATAAACTATTATTAATAATATAAAAAATAATTAAAATATATTTACATAACCCAATGATTCAAAATTAAATCAAAATATATTACTAAATAATAATATTTAGATTAAAAATATATTACTATATAAAAATGATTCAGAAGAAAGCAAAATATACTACTATATAATAATTTGTTGTTTTATAATTTTTTTTCTTTTAAAATAAATTATTTTTAATTTTAATGAAAAATAATTTATATAAATTATATTATATAAAAATGAAAAATATATATTTTTTTATTTTTTTAAATTTTCAAAGCTTATAACATTTGAAAATATAATAATTTTATAATTTTTTAAAATGTGAATACAATATTTAGTAATAATAAATATTATAACTATATATAATATAAACTAAATATAAACAATTTTATTGATAGATATTATATCAATTATCAAAAAATAAATTATTAAACTATTATTAATATGATAGATATAAATTAAAATAAAATTAAAAACCCTAAAATGATTCAAAATCAAAGTAAAGTTTATTACGAAATAATAATTTTTTTTATAGTTTTTGCATCATTTTATAAGCTTATATGTTTTTTTGATGAAAAATATATTATTTAAATTGTATTTGTATCACCCATAATTTAAGTTGTAATTAAAATTTCTATAAATTATTTAACTTATATTTAATGTTTACGAGTTTAAAGGTTTAAGTATTTAGGTGCTTCGGGGTTTAAGAGTTTAGATATTTATGTATTTAGGCATTTAGTGTTTTATAAGTTTTATTTAAATAATGATATAACAAAAAATTTATTTTTGTTATTTTTTCTAATTTTTAAAGGTTATAAACTTTGAAAATATAACAATTTTTAAATTTTTTTATATGTGAATACTATATTTAGTTATGATAATCTTGATAATTATATACATGTAAATTCAATAAAAACAATTATATTGAAATATATTATATTAATGATCAAAAAGTAAATTAATAAACTATTATTAATAGGATAGATATTATTTTTAATATATTTGCACAAAGTAAATTTATTCAAAATCAAAGTAAAATATATTACAAAATAATACTTTCTTTGATGTTTTGCTTCTTTTTATAAGTTTATATTTTTTGTTATTAAAAGTAAATTATTTAAATTATATTTATCTTCCTCATAATTAATCTTTAATCTATAATTTTATAAATATAAACTAATAAATAATTAAAATGAATATTTAAAATTATAATGAATACAAATAAAAAAGAGATTTATTATTTATTATTCAGGATATACTAGTTTAATGCTTTAAGTATTTAGGTATTTGGGGTTTAGTGATTTAAGTGTTTAGGACTTTAGTGATTTATAGTTTTTATTTAAAGAATGAAAAAATAAAAAATTTAATTTTTTGATTTTTTTTAATTTTTGAAGGTTTAACCTTTGAAAATAAAATAATTTTTAATTTTTTTAAATGTGAATAAAATATTCAATAATAATAATCTTAATAATTATATATAATGTACTCTCAATATAAATAATTTTATTAATAAATATTATAATAATGATCAATAAAAAATTAATAAACTATTATTAATAAGAATGATATAAATTAAAATATAATTGCAAAATCTAAAATGATTCGAAATAAAAATAAAATATATTACTAAATAAAAAATTTTTGTTTTTAATATTTTGCCTCTTTTTATAAGGATATATTTTTTTTGATGAAAAATAAATTATTTAAATTAGATCTATCTCACTAATAATTTATTTTGTAATTAATATTTCTATAAAAATAAACTGATAAATAATTAAAATAAAAATTTAAAATTATACTAAATAAAAATTAAATTCAGATTTATGATTTTTTATTAATGTACACCTATTTAATAGTTTAAGTATTTAAAGGTTTTGTCGTTTAGGAGTTTAGCAATTTATGTTTTTAGGCAATTAGTGGTTTATAGGTTTTATTTAAACAATAAAATAACAAAAAAAAATTGTAATTTTTTCTCATTTTCATATGTTATAACCTTTGAAAATATAATAATATTTAAAATTTTTTTGAAATGTGAATACAATATTTAGTTATAATATTATTAATAATTATATGTCATATAAATTTCATATAAATAATTTTATTGATAGATAATATAATAATGATCAAATTTAAATTAATAAACTATTAATAAAAAGATTGATATTAATTAAAAAATATTTACAAAACCCAAATTGATTCAAAATTAAACTAAAATATATTACTGGATAATAATTTTTAACTTTTAAATTTTTACTTCTTTTATAAGCATATATTATTATTGATTAAAAATAAATTAATTAAAATATATATGTCACTCTAATAATTTAATTTGTAATAAATATTTCTATAGAAATAAACTAATAAATAATTAAAATGAATATTTAAAATTATAATAAATAGAAATAAAAATTAGATTTATTAATTATTAAGTAGTATATTGTGGTTTAATAGTTTATGTATTTAGGCATTATGAGGTTTAGGAGTTTACTGATTTAACTGTGTAAGCATTTAGTGGTTTAGTGGTTTTATTAAAAATAAAATAATATAAAATTTATTTTGATTACTTTTTGATATTTTCAAAGGTTATAACCTCAGAAAATATAATAATTTTTAAATTTTTTTTAAATGTGAATACAATATTTAGTTATAATAATCATTATATTTATAAATCATATAAATTCAATATAAACAATTTTATTGATAAATATTATAATAATGATCAAAAAATAAATTAATAATTTATTATTAATAAGATAGATATCAATTAAAATATAATTACAAAACCTAAAATGATTCAAAAGAAAAGCAAAATATATTACTATATAATAATTTTTTGTTTTGAAATTTTTTTTTCTTTTAAAAATTTTATCAATAAATTTTTGATGAAAAATAATTTATATAAATTATATTTGTCTAAATCAGTTTATTTTATAATTAATATATATATATATATATATATATATATATATGCAAATAAATAATTAAAATGAATATTTAAAATTATAATGAAAAAAATTGAGATTTATTATTTATTATTTAGGGATACCGGTTTAATTTAAATTAGATCTATCTCACTAATAATTTATTTTATAATAAATATTTCTATTAAATCAATTGATAATAATTAAAATAAAAATGTAAAATTATACTGAATAAAAATTAAAATGAGATTTATTATTTATTATTAATGTATACCAGTTTAATGATTTAAGTATTTAGAGGTTTTGTCATTTAGAGTTTAGTGATTTATGTTTTTAGTCTTTTAGTGGTTTATATGTTTTATTTAAAGAAATAAAATAACAAAAAAAATTTATATAATTTGTTATCATTTTCATAGGTTATAACGTTTGAAAATATAATAAGATTTAAAGTTTTTTGAAATTTTAATACAATATTTTGTTATAATAATATTAATAATTATATATCATATAAATTTAAACTAAATAATTTTATTCATAGATATTATAATAATGATCAAAAATTAAATTCATAAACTATTAATATTAAGATAGATATTAATTTAAAAATATTTAGAAAATCCAATTTGATTCAAAATTAAAGTAACTTATATTACTTGATAATAATTTTTAATTTTTAAATTTATACTTCTTTTATAAGCGTATATTTTTATTAGATAAATAATATATTATTTAAATTATATTTATCCTACTCATAATTTATTTTGTAATAAATATTTATAAATAAATACACTAATAAATAATTAAAAATATAATAAATAACAATAAAAAATAGATTTATTAATTATTAAATAGTATTTAGCGGTTTAATGGTTTATGTATTTAGGCTTTAAGGGGTTTAGTAGTTTAGTGATTTAACTTTATATGCATCTAGTAGGGTTGCTCACGGGACTCTGAGATTCTAGAGCCGACCCGAAGTATTGTCCCGAAAGAATCGGGACTGACAAAAATCCATTGGCTTTGACTTTTCCCGTCCCGTTCTATCATGTATTTTTTCTTTTGGGACGGTTTCGGATCTTAAGCCATATCCATCTAGAGAACAATCCCATCCTTTAAAACCCAAACTAGAACCAGGAATATATATATATATAACATGAAGATGCCACCAATTCCGCTACTGTCCATCCAATTCCGACGCACCTATTGTTGTTCCAACAAGTTCCAGGCAACCTCACACCATTCCAGGCATTTTCAGTTAGGTCTAGCCCTTGTCCGTCGCAGTTCTGGTTGCCTCCAGTGTGTCACAGATGCCACCGGCCTTTTGGTTAGTTTTTCTGACGAGAATTGAGTGATTAATTATTATTATTATGTGTCTCAGTCACTTTTGTTGAGAATTGGTTGTGGTGTTGTGGTTGGGCCGAATGAGTGGGCTGAATGTGTTACAGTTAGTTTTGTAGAGCTTGCTTGTTTGAAATATTTCTATGTATTTATGCTTAACATATCATATTAATTAATGGCATTGCAGATGGCACAATCTAGCGGTAAACGAAAAATACAATAAATTGAAGATGATCACATCTCAAATGATCAAAGTACTGCTAAATCCAATCATCATCCTTTCACAAACCCTCCTTTTGTTACGACAGGTTCTTCAATTCCAATTGTAAAAGAAAGTCAAGGTACATCTGAACCTCAAGCTCATAAAAAGTATAAGTCTACTATTTGTGAAACTTATGAGATATTAGTTGATTCAGAGGGAAATGAAACTGTTAGGGCAGCTTGTATATGGTGTAGGAAAGAATATTTGGCAAAAAGTGATCAAGGTACTTCAGGTTTATAGAAATACTTGAGAGAGACTTGTAGGAAATCTCAACACAAAAAAGAATTAATAGAAGCTCACAAAGGTAAAGACAAGTCACAATCTTTGTTGAGTTTCACTAAAGGTACTAGTTCCGAGGATAACAAATTAACTTGTTGGCAATTTGATCAACAACTAGTTAGGCAGGCTTTGGTGAAATGATCATAAAAGATGAATTGCCTTTTTGTTTTGTTGAGAGGGATGAGTTTAAGAAGTTTTGTGAAGTTAGTGTGCTTCAATTCAAAATTCCATGTAGGCACTCTGTGTTGAGGGATTGTTTTTCTTTGTTTGTGAAGGAAAAGATGAAATTATTTGACAGCATATCATATCATTGTTGTAGAGTTTCATTGACAACTTACACTTGGACTAGCATTCATAATTTGACTTATATATGTTTGACTATTCATTTCATTGATTCTCAATGGAATATGCATGAAAGGCTTTTGAACTTTTGTGTAATTAAAAGTTATTCTGGAGTTAATAATAGAAATGCTATTGAGTTTTGAATTAATGAATGGGGTTTGAGAAAGTTGATGTGCATTACTGTTGACAATGCAACAAATAATGATGTTGTAGTTGAACAATTGAAAAAAAGGCTTGTTAAGAAAAGTGTTGTACCTTTGAGAGGCGAGCATTTTCATATGAGATGTTGTGCTCATATCCTAAACTTAATTGTCAGAGATGGCATTGCAGTAGTTGAGGGTGATATTCAAAAAACTAGAGGTGTGGTGAAATATGTGAGGAGCAGTCCTAAAAGATTAGATATGTTTAAGTTATGTGTTGAAGAAGCAAACTTGACATATGGATCTTCATTGCAATTAGATTTTCCTAAAAGATGGAATTCAACTTATTTGATGCTACAAACTGATATAAAATATCAAAAAGAACTTGATAATGGGGGACGAAGACAAAAGGTTTTTGAAAGAGTTTGGTTCAAATGTTCCAACTGAGAGAGACTGAACAAAAAGCCAAAAATTTGGTCTGTTTCTTGAAAACTTTTTATGAGGTAACTTGTAAATTTTCTGGCTCATAATATTCTACCTCTAGTGTTTATTTTTCTGAGATTATTCAAATTTTGAAAAAAATTGAGCTTTGTAAAAATAGTAGAGATACAATGGTGTCTGAAATGGGTATGAAAATGAGGCATAAATTCAACAAATATTGGGGTTCTCTTCACTCAAAAAATATTACGCTTTTTATAGCAGTAGTGTTGGATCCTATATATAAGCTCAAATATCTCAAGGTTAAGTACACTTAGCATTATGGAGAGGAATTGGCTAAAAATTTGGTGAAAAAGGTTAGAAATACTTTAAATGAGATGATGGATGATTATAAAGATTTAAATGAAGATGATTCAAAAGAAGATGATCTCTATTCTACTCTGTTGAAGAAAAAAGATGATTTCTTTGATGGTAGTGATACTTATGTTGATGATTTTTTTTTGTTGAATTGGAGAAAGAACAAGAAGTTGCAGCTTTGGAAGAGTTGGATAGGTACTTGGAGAACAAACTTGTAAAAAATAGAATTGATTTTGATCTTCTAAACTGGTGGAAGGTAATTGAGGTTAGGTATCCTTCTTTGGAAAATGTTGTAAGGGATGTATTTGCTATCCAAGCATCTACTGTGGCCTACGAATCTACATTTAGCACAAGGGGGAGAACTTTAGATAAATTTAGGAGTTATTTAACACCTATTACAGCTGAAGTTCTTATATGTTAACAAGATTAGTTGAGAAGCTCAACAAACCTATTGAAATTGAAAAATTAGTTCAAGACCTTGATTTTAATGAATCAGGATCGTATACAAATCTTGTAAATCTTAATTTCACTTTTACTTATTTTATTCATTCAATTTAATAAAAATATGGTTCAATTACAATTTTCAGAAGGGTCACAAGATCTAAATATTCTTCTAACTATAGTTGGCCAACTAAATTTGGAATGGGTGTATTAAATTTTATAATGTAATATTTTGTTTTTTTATTACTCTTTCATCTTAGAAATTTATGTCTTCATGATTAACACGTTTTCATCTTTGGTTGTCCTTCTACAGTGGCTGAAGAAAAGGGAGGAGTTGTAGAATAGTAATTAATTGGGTTTAGATTTTCTTTGTGTTCCATGATGGAACTTAGAAATGATTATTATCATGGTTGTTATTAGTTGTATTTTTTTTGTTATATTAAGCTGCCTAATTTTAGCAATTACTTAAGTAGTAATTGTTGCTACCAATGTTTGTGGTCATCTTTAGCTATTCCTTAATATTTTAATTAATTGTTTAAAAAATATAGTTTTGCTATTATGGTCAACTTTCACTCGGTTGAACAAAGCCAACTTGTGAAAAAACAAAGAACCAAACTAAGCACACAACTCAGTTCCATTCTATTTAACATTTCTATACTTTTCTCCACATCAAAGCTTTTGACAAGGTAATGGAACTCGTTTGTAGTATTCAGCCTATTTGACAAAACAAAATTGGCCCAATTTGAGTTTGAAAGATACATAACTAAGGAATGATAAATTATACAACAAAAGGTTTAGACGTGAACTAACTTGGCCGGTTTGAAGAAAATAAATTAAAAAAAATGTTTGAAATCCGTTCCATCCCGGAAGTGTTTTATCATACCCAAAATCCCCGATCTCCATCCCATCCCGTCCCAATATTTTCAACCTATGTAATGGTTCTGAATCATCAAAAAAATTCTCCGAACTGTGGAAATGGACTGGAGATTTGTAATCCACATCCCGTCCCGTCCCATTAGCACCTCTAGCATTGAGTGGTTTATAGGTTTTATTTAATATTTAAAATAACAAAAAATTTATTTTTATTATTTTTTGATATTTTTAAAGGTTATAACCTTTGAAAATATAATAATTTTTAAATTTTCTTTAAATGTGAATACAATATTTAGTTATACTAATCATTATATTTATATATTTTATAAATTCAATATAAACAATTTTATTGATAAATATTCTAATAATAATCAAAAAATAAATTAATAATCCATTAATAATAAGATACATATTAATTAAAATATAATTACAAAACTTAAAATGATTCAGAAGCAGAGAAAAATATATTACTATATAATAATTTTTTGTTTTAGAATTTTTTTTCTTTTAATAAGTTTATCTATATTTTTATGATGAAAAATAATTTATATAAATTATATTTGTCTAACTCATAATTTATTTCGTAATTAATATTTATATATAAATAAACAAATAAATAATTAAAATGAATATTTAAAATTATAATAAAAAAAATGAGATTTATTATTTATTATTTAGGGATACTGGTCTAATTTAAATTAGATCCGTCTCACTAATAATTTATTTTGTAATTAATATTTCTATAAAAATAAACTGATAAATAATTAAAATAAAAATTTAAAATTATACTAAATAAAAACTAAAATGAGATTTAAGATTTATTATTAATGTATACCTGTTTAATAGTCTAAGTATTTAAAGGGTTTGTCATTAGAAGTTTAGCGATTTATGTTTTTAGGCATTTAGTGGTTTATACGTTTTATATAAAAAGATAAAATAACAAAAAAAATTTCTATAATTTGTTATCATTTTCATAGGTTATAACCTTTGAAAATATTATAATATTTACAATTTTTTGAAATGTGAATAAAATATTTAGTTATAATAATATTAATAATATTATATATCATATAAATTCAATATAAACAATTTTATTGATAGACAATATAATAATGATCAAAAATTATTTCTATTAATTTATTTCTATGAATTTATTTCTATGAATTTTCATGATTTTCAAAGGTTATAACCTTTGAAAATATAATAATTTTTTAATTATTTTTAAAATGTGAATATAATATTTAGTTATAATAAGCTTGATAATTATATATAATGTAAAATCAATATAAATAATTTTATTAATAGATATGATAATAATGATCAATCAATAAATTAATAAACTATTATTAATTAGAATGATATAAATTAAAATATAATTGCAAAATCTAAAATTATTCAAAATTAAATTAAAATAAATTACTAAATAATAATATTTTGTTTTAAAAATTTTGCCTCTTTTTATGATCTTATATTTTTTTGATGAAAAATAAATTATTTATATTATATCTGTCTCACTAATAATTTATTTTGTAATTAATATTTCTATAAAAATAAACTGATAAATAATTAAAATGAATATTTAAAATTATAATGAATAATAATATAAATGAGATTTATTATTTATTATTTAGAGTATACTAATTTAAAGACTTATGTATTTATGGGCTTCGAGGTTTAGGAGTTTAGTCATTAACAATTTAGGTATTTTGTGGTTTATTGATTTTATTTAAAAAATCTTATAACCGAAAATTTATTTTATTATTTATTCTTATTTTCAAAGGTTATAACCTTTGAAAATAAAATAATTTTTAAATTTTTTTAAAATGTGAAAATATTATTTTGTTAGAATAATCTAAATAATTATATATTATGTAAATTCAATAAAAATGATTTTTTTATAGATATTATGATGACGATAATAAAATAAATTAATAAACTAATATTAATAAGATAGATATTAAATAAAATTTATTTACAAAACCTAAAATGATTCAAAATCAACGTAAATAATATTAATAAGATAGATATTAAATAAAACTATTATTAATAAGATAAAATATACAGGTTTAAAAGATTATATATTTAGGAGTTTTGGGATTTAAGAATTTAGTGATTTAAGTGTTGAGGCATTTAGTAGTTTATAGGTTTTATTTAAAAAATAAAAAAACAAAAAATTTTTATTTGTTATTTTTTTTTTCATTTTTGAAGGATATAATCTTTGAAACTATAACAATTTTTAAATTTTTTTTAAAAGTGAATACTATATTTAGTTGTGATAATCTTGATAATTATATTTCATGTAAATTCAATATAAACAATTAAAATGATATATATTATAATAATGATCGTACAAAAGATTAATAAACAATTATTAATAAGATAAATATTGTTTAAAATATATTTACAAAACCTAAAATGATTCTAAATCAAAGTAAAATAATTTACTAAATATTATTTTTAAATTTTTAAATTTTTGTATGCATTTATAAGCTTATATAATTTTTGATGAAAAATAAATTATTTAAATTATATTTGTCTAACTATTAATTTATTTTTTAATTTATATTTCTATAAAAATAAACTAATAAATAATTAAAATGTATATATATAATTATAATGAATACTAATAAAAATGAGATTTGTGAATTATTATTTAGGGTATACCTATTTAATGGTTTAAGATTATTGTGGTTTGGGGTTAATGAATTTATTGATTTATATGTTTACACATTTAGGTTTTATTTATTGATTTATAGGTTTAATTTAATCAATGAAATAACAAAAAATTTATTTTTATGAATTTTCGTGATTTTCAAAGGTTATAACCTTTGAAAATATAATAATTTTTTAATAGTTCAAAAATATGAATACAATATTTAGTTATAATAATCTTAAAAAATTATATTTGAAGTAAATTCAATATAAAAAATTTTATTAATATATATTATTTTGACGATCAAAAAATAAATTAATAAACTATTATTAAAAAGAAAGATATTAATTAAAATATATTTGCAGAACCCAAAATAATTTAAAATCAAAGTAAATTATATTACTAAAAAAATTTTAAATTTTTGAAATTTTGTTTATTTTTATAAGCTTATATTTTTTTTCATAAAAAATAATTTATTTAAATTATAGTTCTCGCTAATTATTTTTTTTGTAATTAATTTTTCTATAAAAAATAAAATAATAATTAATTAAAATGAATATTTAAAATTATAATGAATACCAATTAAAATGAGATTTATGATTTATTATTTTTGGTATAACGGTTTAATGGTTTGATTATTTAGGAGTTTTGTTGTTTAGGACTTTATCTATCTATGTTTTTTTGGTTTTTAGTAGTTTATAGTTTTATTTATATAATAAAAAAAAAATTTTAGAATTTTTCAGATTTTCAAAGGTTATAACCTTTAAAAATAAAATAATTTTTAAAATCTTTTGAAATGTGAATACTATGTATAATTATATTAATCTTAGTAATTATATATCATATAAATTCAATATAAACAATTTTAATGATAGATACTATAATAATGATCAAAAATTAAAGTAATAAATAATTATTAATAATATAAATATTAATTAAAATATATTTACATAACACAAAATAATTCAAAATCAAATCAAAATATATTAGTAATTAATAATATATAATTTTTAAATTTTTTCTTCTTTTTATAATCTTATATTTATTTTTATTAAAAATAAATTATTTTAATAATATTTGTCTCACTCGAAATTTATTTTGTAATTAATTTTTCTAAATAATTAAACTATAAATAATTAAAATGAATATTTAAAATTATAATAAATAGAAATAAAAATGAGATTTATTATTTATTAAGTAGTTATAGATGTTAAAATTTTATGTATTTAGTGGTTTCAAGGTTTATGATCTTACTTATTTAAGTAAGTAAGCATTTAATGGTCTATAGGTTTTATTTAAAAAATAAAATAACTAAAAAAATTATTTTTATTATTTTTTCTCATTTTTTAAAATTATAACCTTTGAAAATATAATAATTTTGAAATTTTTTAAAAAGTGAATACAATATTTATTTATAATAATCATAATAATTATATATCATATAAATTCAATATAAATAATTTTATTGATAGATAATCTAATAATTATCAAAAAATAAATTAAAAATCTATTATGAATAAGATTGATATTACTTAAAATATAATATCAAAACCTAAAATGATTCAAAATCAAAGCAAAATATATTACTAAATAATAATTATTTGTTTTTAAATTTTTATTCTTTTTATAAGCATATCAATTTTTTGATTAAAAATAATTTTTATAAATTATATTTTTAACTCATAATTTATTTTATAATTAATACATATATAAAAATAAAAAACTAAACAATCAAAAAGAATTTTAAAATTATAATGAAAACAAATAAAAATGAAATTTATTAATTATTATTTAGGGTATAGCTATTTAAAGGAATAACTATATAGAGGTATCGGGATTTTGTAGATTAGTGATTTAAATGCTCATGCATTTAGTGGTGTATATGTTTTATTTAAACAGTAGAATAATAATGAAAAGATATTTTTTTTAAACATTTTCAAAGGTTATAACCTTTGAAAATATAATAATTTTTAAATTTTTTTCAAAAGTGAATACAATATCTAGTTATAATAATCATTATATTTATATATCATATAAATTCAATATAAACATTTTTATTGATAAATATTCAAATAATAATGAAAAAATAACTCAATAATCTATTGTTAATAAGATAGATATCAATTAAAAAATAATTACAAAACATAAAATGATAGCAAAGCAAAATATATTACTATATAATAATTTTTTGTTTTGAAATTTTTTTTAATTTTAAAAAGTTTATCTATCATTTTTTAATTAAAAATAATTTACAAAAATTATATTTGTGCAACTCATAAATAATTTAAATTTTAATATTTTTATAAAAATAAACAAATAAATAATTAAAATTAATATTTAAAATTATAATTAAAAATAATGAGATTTATTATTTATTATTTACGGTATACTAGCCTAATTTAAATTAGATTTGTCTTACTATTAATTTATTTTGTAATTAATATTTCTATAAAAATAAACTAAAAATTAATTAAAATAAAAATTAAAAATTATACTGAATAAAAATTAAAATGATATCAATGATTTATTATTAATGTATACTAGTTTAATGGTTTTAGTATTTAGAGGTTTTGTCTTTTAGGAGCTTAGCGATTTAGGTTTTTAGGCATTTAGTGGTTTATAGGTTTTATTTAATCAATAAAATAACAATAAAATTTTTTTTGTAATTTTTTCTCATTTTCATAGGTTATAAACT
This sequence comes from Sapria himalayana, assembly GCA_029783825.1. Taxonomy (NCBI): domain Eukaryota; kingdom Viridiplantae; phylum Streptophyta; class Magnoliopsida; order Malpighiales; family Rafflesiaceae; genus Sapria; species Sapria himalayana. The sequence goes on along the minus strand of JAREIK010002067.1, from coordinate 64,941 downwards.
TTTAAAATATAATAATATTAAAATTTTTTGAAATGTGAATATAATATTTAGTTATAATAATATTAATAATTATATATCATATAAATTCAATATAAATAATTTTATTGATAGATATTATAATAATGATCAAAAATTAAATTAATAAACTATTAATAATAAAATAGATATTAATTAAAAAATATTTACAAAACCCAAATTGATTCAAAATAAAAGTAAAATATATTACTGGATAATAATTTTTAATTTTTAAATTTTTACTTCTTTTATAAGCGTATATATATTTTTTGATTAAAAATAAATTATTTAAGTTATATTTTTCGCACTCATAATTTATTTTGTAATAATAATTTATATAAAAATAAACTAATAAATAATTAAAATGAATATTTAAAATTATAATAAATTGAAATAAAAATTAAATATATTAATTATTAAGTTGTATATAGTGGTTTAATGGTTTATGTATTTACGTATTACGGGCTTTAGAAGTTTACTGATTTAACTATGTATGCATTTAGTGGGTTATAGGTTTTATTTAAAAATTAAAATAACAAAATATTTATTTATATTATTTTTTTATATTTTCAAAGGTTATAACCTTTAAAAATATAATAATTTTTAAATTTTTTTCAAATATGAATTTAATATTTATATATAATAATGATTATATTTATATATCATCTAAATTCAATATAAACAATATTATTGATAAATAATCTAATAATGATCAAAAAATAAATTAATAATCTATTATTAATAAGATATATATCATTTAAATTATAATTACAAAACCTATAATGATTCAGAAGCAAATCAAATTATATTACTATATAATATTTTTTGTTCTTAAATTGTTTTATTTTAATAAGTTTATCTATATTTTTTTTGATGAAAAATAATTTATAAAAATTATACTTGTCTAACTCATAATTTATTTTTTATTTAATATTTATATAAAAATAAACAAGTAAATAATTAAAATGAATATTTAAAATTATAATGAAAAAAAATGAGATTTTTTCATTATTATTGAGGGTATATCAGTTTAATTTAAATTATATCTATCTCACTAATAATTTATTTTGTAATTTATATTTCAATCAAAATAAACTGATAAATAATTAAAATAAAAATATAAAATTATATTGAATAAAAATTAAAATGAGATTTATGAATTATTATTAATGTATACCAGTTTAATATTTTAAGTATTTAGAGGTTTTGTCGTTTAGGACTTTAGTGATTTATAACCTAAAAATTAAAATGAGGTTTTGTCGTTTATGAATTATTGTTAAAAGTTTATAACCTTTAACAATATAATAATTTTAAAATTTTTTTAAAATGTGAATACAATATTTAGTAATAAAAATCATTATAAATATATAGAATATAAACTAAATATAAACAATTTTATTGATAGATATGATATCAATTATCAAAAAATAAATTAATATGTTATTATTATTATGATGTATATAAATTAAAATATAATTGCAAAACCTAAAATTATTCAAAATCCAAGTAAAATTTATTACTAAATAAAAATTTTTGTTTTTTAGTTTTTGCTTCTTTTTATAAGCTTATATATTTTTTTGATGAAAAATAAATTATTTAAATTTTATTTGTATCACTCATAATTTATTTTGTAATTAATATTTTAATAAATTATTTAAATTATATTTAAGGTTTACGAGTTTAAAGGTTTAAGTATTAAGGGGCTTTTGTGTTTAGGAGTTTAGATGTTTAAGTGTTTAGGTATTTAGTGGTTTATAAGTTTTATTTAAACAATGATATAGTAAAATATTTATTTTTATTATTTTTTCTTATTTTTGAAGATTATATGCTTTGAACATATAATAATCTTTATATTTTTTTCAGATGTAAATATAATCTTTATTTATAATAATATTCATAATTATAATTCATTTAAATTCAATATAAATAATTATATTGCTGGATAAGATAATTATGATCAAAAAATAAATTAATAAACTATTATTAATAAAATAGTTATTTTTTAAAAAGTATTTGCAAAATCTAAATTTATTCAAAGCAATGTAAAATATATTACTAAATAATAATTTTTTTTAATGTTTTGCTTATTTTATAAGTTTATATTTTTGTTATTAAAAATAAATTATTTAAATTATATTTGTCTTACTCATAATTTATTTTATAATTTATAATTCTATAATAATAAACTACTAAATAATTAAAATGAATATTTAAAATTATAATGAATACAAATAAAATAGAGATTTATTATTTATTATTCAGGATATACCAGTTTAATGGTTTAAGTATTTAGGTCTTTTGTGGTTTAGGAGTTTAGTGATTTAATTGTTTAGACCTTTAGTGATTTATAGTTTTTTTTTTAAAATGAAAAAACAAAAAATTTAATTTTTTGATTTTTTTTTAATTTTTAAAGGTTGTAACCTTTGAAATTATAATAATATTTAATTTTTTTTAAATGTGAATATACTATGTAGTTATAATAATCTTAATAATTATATATAATGTAAACTCAATATAAATAATTTTATTGATAGATATTATAATAATGATCAATAAATAAATTAATAAACTTGTATTTATAAGAATGATATAAATTAAAATATAATTATAGAATAAAAAATGATTCAAAATCAAAATAAGATATATTTTATTAAATAATAATTTTTTATTTTTAAAATTTTGCCTCTTTTTATGATCTTTTTTTTGATGAAAAATAAATTATTTAAATTATATATGTCGCACTAATAATTAATTTATTTAATTAATATTTCTATAAAAATAAACTGATAAATAATTAAAATGAATATTTAAAATTATAATGAATACTAATAAAACTGATATTTATGATTTATTATTTTGACTATACTAATTTAATGTTTTAAGTATTTATGGGCTTCGGGGTTTAGGAGTTTAGTCATTTTATTATTGAGTCATTTAGTGGTTAATAGGTATTATATAAAAAATAAAATAACAAAAAATTTATTTTTGTTATTTTTTCTCATTTTTGATGGGTATAACCTTTGAAAATATAATAATTTAGAATTTTTTTTTGAAAAGTGAATACAATATGATGTTATAATAATCTTAATAATTATATATCATATAAATTCAATATAAACTATTTTATGGATATTTATTATAATAATGATCATAAAAAAGTAATAACCAATTATTAATAAGATAAATATTGTTTAAAATATATTTGCAAAACCTAAAATGACTCAAAATAAAAGTGAAATATTTTACTAAATATTAATTATGAATTTTTAAATTTTTGTATCTATTTATAAGCCTATATATTTTTTGATGAAAAATAAATTATTTAAATTATATTTGTCTCACTAATAATTTATTTTTTAATTTATATTTTTATAAAATTAAACAAATAAATAATTAAAATGAATATATAAAATTATAATGAATACTAATAAAAATAAGATTTATGATTTATTATTTAGGGTATAACTATTTAATTGTTTATGTTTTTTGTAGTTTTGGGGTTAAGGAGTTTATTGATTTATATGTTTACACAATTTTGTGTTGATAGTTTTTATTTAATCAATGAAATAACAAAAAATTTATTTTTATGAATTTTCGTGATTTTCAAAGGTTATGTCCTTGAAAAATATAATAATTTTTTAATTTTTCTAAAATATGAATACAATACTTAGTTATAATAATCTTAATAATTATATTTGTTGTAGATTCAATATAAAAAAATGTATTAATATATATTATAAAAATGATCAAAAAATAAATTAATAAACTATTATTAATAAGATAGATATTAATAAAAATATATTTGTAGAACTAAAAATAATTCAAAATCAAAGTAAATTATATTACTTAATAAAATTTTAAATTTTTGAAATTTTGTTTATTTTTATAAGCTTATTTATTTTTCATAAAAAATATTTTATTTAAATTATATCTTTCTCACTCATTATTTATTTTGTAATTAATATTTCTATAAAAATATACTAAAAATAATTAAAATGAATATTTAAAATTATAATGAATACAAATAAAAATGAGATTTTTTATTTATTATTTAGTTTATATAGGTTTAAAGATTTTAGTATTTAGGGGGTTTTGGGGTTTAGGAGTTAGAGATTAATATGTTTATCCATTTAGTGGTTTATAAGTTTAATTTAAATAATAAAATAATAAAAAATTATTTTTGTGATTTTTTATAATTTTTGAAGGTTATAAGCGTTGAAAATATAATAATTTTTAATTTTATTTCAAATGTAAATATAATATTTAGTTAAAATAACTTAATAATTATAAGACATTTTAATTTAATATATGTAATTTTATTATTCGATATTATAAAAATGATCAAATATTAAATTAATAATCTATTATTAATAAGATTGATCACAATTAAAATATAATTGTAAAACCTATATATAATGATTCAAAATCAAAGTAAAATATATTACTTAATAATAATTTTTTTAAAAAATTTTTACTTCTTTATATAAGCTTATTTTCTTTTTATTAAAAATAAATTATTAAAATTATATTTGTCTCACTCATTATTTATTTTGTGATTGATATTTCTATAAAAATAAACTAATAAATAATTAAAATTATAATGAATACAAATTAAAATGAGATTTTTGATTTCTTATATATAGTATACCGGTTTAATTGTTTGATTATTTAGGAGTTTTGTTGATTAGGACTTTAGAAATTTATGTTTTTAGGCATTATTGGTTTATAGGTTGTATTTATATAATAAAAATTTAAAACTCTTTTTTTGATTTTTTCTGATTTTCAAAGGTTATAATCTTTGAAAATAAAATAATTTTTAAAATTTTTTGAAATGTGAATACAATGTATAATTATATTAATCTTACTAATTATATATCATATAAATTCAATATAAATATATTTAATGATAGATATTATAATAATCATCAAAAATTAAATTACTAAACAATTATAAATAATATAAATATTAATTAAAATATATTTACATAACACAAAATGATTCAAAATAAAATCAAAATATATTACTAAATATAAATATTTAATTTTTAAAATTTTCCTTTTTTTTATAAGCTTATATTTTTTTTATTAAAAAAAATTATTTAAATTATAATAAATAGAAATAAAAATGAGATTTATTATTTATTAAGTAGTATATAGCTGTTAAAAGGTTTAAGTATTTAGGGGTTTCGGAATTTATGAGCTTACTGATTTAAGTAAGTAAGCATTTAATGATCTATAGGTTTTATTTAAAAAATGAAATAATAAAAAATTTATTTTTATTATTTTTTTCTCATTTTTTAAGGTTATAACCTTTGAAAATATAATAATTTTTAAATTTTTTTAAAAAGTGAATACTATATTTAGTTATAATAATCATTATATTTATATATCATATAAATTCAATATAACCAATTTTATTGATAAATATTCTAATAATGATCAAAAAATAAATAAATAATCTATTATTAATAAGATAGATATCAATTAAAATATAATTACAAAATCTAAAATAATTCAAAATCAAAAAAAAATATATTACAATATAATAAGTTTTTGTTTTGATTTTTTTTTTATTTCAAAAATTTTATTTATTTATTTTGATTAAAAATAATTTATATTAATTATATTTGTCTAATTCATAATTTATTTTGTAATTAATATTTATATAAAAATAAACAAATAAATAATTAAAATGAATATTTAAAATTATGATGAAATAAAATGAGATTTATTATTTATTATATAGGGATAGTGGTTTAATATAAATTAGATATTTCTCAATAATAATTTATTTTGTAATTAATATTTCTATAAAAATAAACTGATAAATATTTAAAATAAAAATTTAAAATTATACAGAATAAAATTTTAAATGAGATTTATGATTTATTATTAATGTATACCAGTTTAATGGGTTAAGTATTTAGAGGTTTTGTTGTTAGGAGTTTAGCGATTTATGTTTTTATGCTTTTAGTGGTTTATAGTTTTATATAAAAAAATAAAATAACAAAAAAAATTTCTATAATTTGTTATCATTTTCATAGGTTATAACCTTTGAAAAGATAATAATATTTACAATTTTTTGAAATGTGAATACAATATTAACTTATAATAATATTAATAATATATATCATATAAATTCAATATAAACAATTTTATTGATAGATTATATAATAATGATCAAATATTAAATTAATAAACTACTAATAAAAAGATAGATATTAATTAAAAAATATTTACAAAACCCAAATTGATTCAAAATTAAAGTAAAATATATTACTGGATAATAATTTTTAATTTTTAAATTTTTACTTCTTTTTTAAGCGTAAATATTTTTTTATTAAAAATAAATTATTTAAATTATATTTGTTGCACTTATACATTATTTTGAAATCAATATTTCTATAGAAATAAACTAATAAATAATTAAAATGAATATTTAAAATTATAATAAATAGAAATAGAAATTAGATTTATTAATTATTAAGTAGTATATAGCAATTTAATGGTTTATGTAGTTAGGCATTATGAGGTTTAGGAGTTTCCTGATTTAACTATGTATGTATTTAGTGGTTTATAGTTTTTATTCAAGAAAAAAAATAAAAAAAAATATTTTTATTATTTTTTGATATTTTGAAAGGTTATAACCTTTTAAAATATAATAATTTTTAAATTTTTTTCAAAAGTGAATAAATATTTATATATAATAATCATAATGATTATATATAATATAAATTCGATATCAACAATATTATTGATAGATATTCTAATAATTATCAAAAAATAAATTAAAATTTTATTATGAATAAGATTGATATTACTTAAAATATAATATCAAAACCTAAAATGATTCACAAGCAAAACAAAATATATTAATTAATAATAATTATTTGTTTTTAAATTTTTATTCTTTTTATAAGCTTAGTTATTTTTTGATGAAAAAATAATTTTTATAAATTATATTTTTAACTCATAATTTATTTTATAATTAATATATATATATATATATATATATTTATATAACTAAAGAATCAAAATGAATTTTAAAATTATTATGAAAACAAATAAAAATGAGATTTATAAATTATTATTTAGGGTATACCCATTTAAATGATTATATATAATAGGGTATCGGAATTTTGTAGTTTAGTGATTTAAGTGTTTAGGCATTTAGTGATTTATATGTTTAATTTAATCAATGAAATAATAAAAAATATATATATATATTTTTTTCACATGTTCTAAGGTTATAATATTTGAAAATATGATAATTTTAAATTTTTTTTCAAAATTGAATACAATATTTAGTTATATAATTATTAAATTTATATATCATATAAATTAAATATAAATATTTTTATTGATAAATATTCTTATATTGATCAAAAAATATATTAATAATCTATTATTAATAAGTTAGATATCAATTAAAATATAATTACAAAACCTACAATGAGTCATAAACAAAGAAAAATATATTACTATATAATAATTTTGTGTTTTTAATTTTTTGTTTCTTTTAATAAGTCTATTTATAATTTTTTGTTGAAAAATAATTTATATAAATTATATTTGTCTAACTAATAATTTATTTTGTCATTAATATTTATATAAAAATAAACAAATAAATAATTAAAATTATAATGAAAAAAATAAAAATGAGATTTATTATCTATTATTTAGGATATACATGTTTAAAAAATTTATCTATTTAGTGTTTTCGAGATTTAGAAGTTATTGATTTAAGTATATAGGAATTTAATTGTTTATAGCTTTTATTTAAACAATGAAATAACAAAAAATTTATTTTTGATATTTTATCAAATTTTCAAATGTCATAACATTTGAAAATATAATAATTTTAAAATTTTTTAAAAATGTGAATACAATATTTAGTAATAATAAATATTAAAACTATATATAATATAAACTAAATATAAACAATTTTATTAATAATATTATATCAATTATCAAAAAATAAATTAATAAACTATTATTAATATGATAGATATAAATTAAAAGATAATTAAAAAACCTAAAATGATTCAAAATCAAAGTACAATTTATTTCTAAATAATAATTTTTTTTTAGTTTTTGCATCATTTTATAATCTTATATATTTTTTTGTTGAAAAATATATTATTTAAATTATATTTGTCAATCATAATTTATTTTGTAATTAATATTTAGTAATAAGAATCTTATAATTATATATAATATAAACTAATTATGAACAATTTTATTGATAGATATGATATCAATTATCAAAAAATAAATTAATATGCTATTATTAATATGATAGATATAAATTAAAATATAATTGCAAAACCTAAAAATATTCAAAATCCAAGTAAAATTTATTACTAAATAATAATTTTTTTAGTTTTTCTTCTTTTTATAAGCTTATATTTTTTTTTGATGAAAAAAAAATTATTTAAATTATATTTGTATCACTCATAATTTATTTTATAATTAATATTTTAATAAATTATTTAAATTATATTTAAGGTTTACGAGTTTAATGGTTTAAGTATTTAGGGGCTTTTGTGATTAAAAGTTTAGAGGTTTAAGTGTTTAGGCATTTAGTGGTTTATAAGTTTTATCTAAACAATGATATAACATCAAATTTATTTTTATTATTTTTTAATTTTTGATGGTTATAACCTTTGAAAATATAATAATTTTTAAATTCTTTTCAAATGTAAATATAATATTTAGTTATAATAATCTTAATAATTATAAGTCATTTAAATTCAATATAAATAATTACATTGCTAGATATTATAATAATTATCAAAAAAATTTAATAAATTATTATAAATAAGATAGATATTATTTAAAATATATTGGCAGAATCTAAATTTATTCAAAATAAAAGTAAAATATATTACTTATTAATAATTTATATAATGTTTTGCTTTTTTTATAACTTTATATTTTTGTTATTATAAATAAATTATTTAAATTAATTTATCTTACACATAATTTATTTTGTAATTTATAATTCTATAATAATAAACTAATAAATAATTAAAATAATTATTTAAAATTATAATGAATACAAATAAAATTGAGATTTATTATTTATTCTTTAGGATATACCAGTTTAATGGTTTAAGTATTTAGGTGTTTTTTGGGTTTAGAAGTTTAGTGATTTATATGTTTATACCTTTAGTGATTTATCGTTATTATCTAAAGAATTAAAAAACAAAAAATTTAATTTTTTGATTTTTTTTAATTTTTCAAGGTTTTAACCTTTGAAAATATAATAATTTATAAATTTTTTTCAAATGTAAATATAATATTTAGTTATAATAATCTTAATATTTATAAGACATTTAAATTGAATATAAGTAATTTTATTGTCAGATATTATAAAAATGATCAAATAATAAACTAATAAACTTTTATTAATAAGATTGATAGCAATTAAAATATAATTGGAAAACCAATATATAATGATTCAAAATCAAAGTAAAATATATTACTAAATAATACTTTTTTGTTTTAAAATTTTTAGTTCTTTTTATAAGCTTATATTTTTTTTTGATTAAAAATAAATTATAAATATTATATTTGTCTAACTCATTATTTATTTTGTAATTAATATTTCTATAAAAAATAAACTAATAAATAATTAAATTGAATATTTAAAATTATAATGAATACAAATTAAAATGAGATTTATGATTTATTATATGTGGAATACCGGTTAAATGGTTTGATTATTTAGGAGTTCTGTCGTTTAGGAGTTTATCAATTTATATTTTTAGGCATTTAGTGGTTTATATGTTTTATATATATAATAAAAATAAATTTTTTTTTGTTAGGTTTTTTCAGATTTTCAAAGGTTATAACTTTTAAAAATAATATAATTTTTAAAATTTTTTCAAATGTGAATACTATGTATAATTATATTAACCTTACTAATTATATATCATATAAATTCAATATAAACAATTTTAATGATAGATATTATAATAATGATCAAAAATTAAATTAATAAACTATTATTAATAATATAAATAAACATTAAAATATATTTACATAACACAATGATTTAAAATCAAATCAAAATATATTACTAAATAATAATATTTAGATGAAAAATATATTACTATATAAAAATGATTCAGAATAAAACAAAATATATTACTATATAATAATTTGTTGTTTTTAAATTTTTTTTTCTTTTAAAATAAATTATTTTTCATTTTAATGAAAAATAATTTAAATAAATTATATTTGTGTAACTCATAATTTATTTTATAATTAATATTTATATATTAATAAACAAATAAATAATAAAAATGAATATTTAAATTTATAATGAAAAAAATAATATTGAGATTTATTATTTATTATTTAGGGTTACCGATTTAAAAGGATTATTATTTATCATTTAGGGTTTTAGAGATTTAGGAGTTATTGATTTAAGTGTTTAGGCATTTAGTAGTTTATAGGTTTTATTTAAACAATGAAATATCAAAAAAAAATATTTTTTTTTTATTTTTTCACATTTTCAAAGGTTATAAACTTGGAAAATATAATAATTTTAAATTTTTTTTTCAAAAGTGAATTCAATATTTAGTTATAATAATCATTATATTTAAATATCATATAAATTCAATATAAACAATTTTATTGATAAATATTCTAATAATGATCAAAAAATAAATTAATAATCTATTATTAATAAGATAGGTATCAATTAAAATATAATTACAAACTCAATAATGATTCAAAGCAAAGCAAATTATATTATTATATAATAATTTTTTGTTATTTATTTTTTTTCTTTTAATAAGTTTATCTATATTTTTTTGATGAAAAATAATTTATATAAATTATAATTTTCTAACTTATAATTTATTTTGTAATTAATATTTATATAAAAATAAACAAATAAATAATTAAAATGAATATTTAAAATTATAATGAAAAAAATAAAAAAGAGATTTATTGTTTATTTTTAGGATATATCTAATTAAAATAATTATCTATTTAGGGTTTTTAAGATTTAGAAGTTATTCATTTAAGTATTTAGGCAATTAGTGGTTTATAAGTTTTATTTTAACAACGAAATAACAAATAAATAATTTTTGATATTTTTTCAAATTTTCAAAGATTATAATCATTAAAAATATAATAATTTTAAAATTTTTTAAAAATATGAATACAATATTTACTCCCGGCCACTTTGCTCGGTCTCATAAGTTGTCTGAATGTTATCATCCTAGCTTGCTAGTGGGGCCATCTACAAGCTGGTGGCCCATACTTCTGGCTACTTCCAGGACTTGCTGGCCCCTCTAAATGCTACACCAAAATGGACAAGAATATGTGCACGTGTGCTGTGGTCCGTCGCTATGTGTGTGTGGTGAAGCTGTATCAGGGTTTAGGAGTTTAGTAATTAAAGTATTTAGGTATTTTATGGTTTATAGGTTTTATTTCATTAATTAAATAACAAAAAAATTATTTTTAAGATTTTTTCTCATTTTCAAGGTTATAACCATTGAAAATATTATAATTCTTAATTTTTTTCAAATGTTAATACAATATTTAATTATAATGATCATAAAAATTAAATATCATGCAAATTCAATATAAATAATTTTATTGATCGATATTATAATACTGATTATATAATAGATTAATAAACTAATATTAATAAGATAGATATTAATTAAAATATATTTGTAAAACCTAAAATGATTCAAAATCAAAGTAAAATATATTACTAAATAATAATTTTTTATTTTTAAATTTTTGATTCTTTTTATAAGCTTATACATTTTTTTAATGAATATAAATTATTTAAATTATATTTGTCTCATTCATAATTTTATTTTGCAATTAATATTTCTATAAAAATAAACTAATAAATAATTAAAATGATTATTAAAATTATAATGAATACAAATAAAAATGAGATTTATGATTAATTATTTAGGGTATACCGGTTTAATGGTTTAAGCATTTAGGAGTTTAAGACTTTAGTGATTTAAGTGTTTAGGCATTTAGTAGGTTATATGTTTTATTTAAATAATGAAATAACTAAAAAATTATTTTTCATATTTTTTATCAATTTTGAAGGTTATAACCTTTATAAATACAATAATTTTTAAATTTTTTATCAATCTTATTAATAATAGTTTATTAATTTATTATTTGATCATTTTTATAATATCGAACAATAAAAATACTTATATTCAATTAAAATGTCTTATAATTATTAAGTTATTATAACTAAATATTATATTTACATTTGAAAAAAATTTAAAAATTATTATATTTTCAAAGGTTATAACCTTCAAAAATTATTAGTATTCATTATAATTTTAAATATTTATTTTAATTATTTATCAGTTTATTATTATTGAAATATTAATTACAAAATAAATTATTAGTGAGATAGATATAATTTAAATAATTTATTTTTCATCAAAAAAATATAAGATCATAAAAAGATGCAAAATTTTTAAAACAAAATATTATTATTTAGTAATTTATTTTAATTTAATTTTGAATATTTTTAGATTTTGCAATTATATTTTAATTTATATCATTTTTATTAATAATAGTTTATTAATTTATTTATTGATCATTATTATAATATCTATTAATAAAATTATTTATATTGATTTTACATTATATATAATTAACAAGATTAATATAACTAAATATTATATTCACATTTTAAAAAAAATTAAAAATTATTATCTTTTCAAAGGTTATAACCGTCAAAAATTAGATAAAATCACTTAAGGCAGAAACACTTAAATCACTAAACCACAAAACACCTAAATACTTAAACCATTAAACTAATATATCCTTAATAATAAATAATAAATCTCAATTTTATTTGTATTCATTAAAATTTAAAATATCATTTTAATTATTTATTAGTTTATTTTCATAGAATTAGAAATTAAAAATAAATTATGTGGAAGACAAATATAATTTAAATAATTTACTTTTAAATACAAAAAATATAAACTTATAAAAAGAAGCAAAACATCAAAAAATTATTATTTAGTATTATATTTTAATTTGATTTTGAATAAATTTACATTTTGCAAATATATTTTAAAAATAACTATTTATTAATAATAGTTTATTAATTTATTTTTTGATCATTAATATAATATCTTTCAATATAATTGTTTATATTGAATTAACATGAGAGAATAATTATTAAGATTATCATAACTAAATATAGTATTCACATATAAAAAAAATTTAAAAATTGTTATATTTTGAAAGGTTTTAACCTTCAAAAATGAGAAAAAATAACAAAATAATTTTTTTGTTATATAATTGTTTAAATAAAACTTATAAACCATTAAATGCCTAAATACATAAATCTCTAAACCCCGAAGCCCCTAAATACCTAAATCTTTCAACTCTTAAACCTTAAATATAATTTAAATAATTTATAGAAATATTAATTACACAATAAATTATGAGCGACAAATATAATTTAATAATATATTTTTCATCAAAAAATATATAAAATTATAAAATGATGAAAAAAACTAAAAAAAAATTATTATTTAGTAATAATCTTTACTTTGATTTTGAATCATTTTAGGTTTTTTAATTATATATTAATTTATATCTATCAAATTAATAATAGTTTATTAATTTATTTTTTGATAATTGATATAATATTTATCAATAAAATTGTTTATATTTATTTTATATTATATATAGTTATAATAATTATTATTACTAAATATTGTATTCATATTTTTAGAAAATTTTAAAATTACTATATTTTTAAATGTTATGACATTTGAAATTTGAAAAAATATCAAAAATAAATTTTTTGTTATTTCATTGTTTAAATAAAAGCTATAAATATTAAATTCCTAAATAGTTAAATCAATAACTTCTAAATCTCGAAAACCATAAATAGATAAATTTTTTAAACAGGTATATCCTAAATAATAAATAATAAATAATAAATCTCATTTTTATTTTTTTCTTTATAATTTTAAATATTCATTTTAATTATATATTTGTTTATTTTTATATAAATATTTAATACAAAATAAATTATAAGTTAGAAAAATATAATTTATATAAATTATTTTTCAACAAAATAATATAGATAAACTTATTAAAATCAAGAAAAAATTATTATATAGTAACATATTTTACTTTGTGTTTGAATCAATTTAGGTTTTGTAATTATATTTTAATTGATATCTAACTTATTAATAAAAGATTATTAATTTATTTTTTGATCATTATTAAAATATTTATCAATAAAAATATTTATATTTAATTTATATGCTATATAAATTTAATAATTTTTATAACTAAATATTGTATTCACTTTCGAAAAAAATTTGAAAATTATTATATTTTCAAAGATTATAACCTTTGAACATGTGAAAAAACAAAAAAAATATTTTATTTTATTATTTAATTGTTTAAATAAAACCTATAAATCACAAAATGCCTAAACACTTAAATCACTAAACTACAAAATCCAGATACCCCTATATAGATAGTCGGTTAAACAATTATACCCTAAATAATAATTAATAAATCTCATTTTTATTTGTTTTCATTATAATTTAAAATATTGATTTTGATTGTTTAGTTTTATATATATATATATATATATATATATATATATATATATATATATATTAATTATAATATAAATTATGAGTCAAAAATATAATTTATAAAAATTATTTTTCAACAAAAGATAGATAAGCTTATAAAAAGAATAAAAATTTAAAAACAAATAATTATTATTAAGTAATATATTTTGCTTTGGTTTTAAATCATTTTAGGTTTTTATATTATATTAGAAGTAATATCAATCTTATTCATAATAAATTTTTAATTTATTTTATGATAATTATTAGAATATCTATCAAAAAAATTGTTAATATTGAATATATATGATATAAAATTATTATGATTATTATAAATAAATATTTATTCACTTTTGAAAAAAATTAATAAATTATAATATTTTCAAAGGTTATAACCTTTGAAAATATTAAAAAATAATAAAAATAAATTTGTTTTTATTTTTTTTCTTAAATAAAACCTATAAACCACTATATGCATATATAGTTAAATTAGTAAACTCTTAAACCGCATAATTCCAAAATACATAAACTATTAAACTGCTATATACTACTTAATAATTAATAAATCTAATTTTTATTTCTATTTATTATAATTTTAAATATTAATTTTTAATTAGTTATTAGTTTATTTTTTTGAAATATTTATTACAAATTAAAGTATGAGTGCGACAAATATAATTTAATTAATTTATTTTTAAATAAAAAAATATACGGTTCTAAAACAAGTAAAAATTTAAAAATTAAAAATTATTATCCAGTAATATATTTTACTTTAATTTTGAATCAATTTTGGTTTTGTAAATATTTTTTAATTAATATCTTTCTTTTTATTAATAGTTTATTAATTTAATTTTTGATCATTATTATATTGTCTATTAATAAAATTTTTTATATTGAATTTATATGATATATAATTATTAATATTATTATAACTAAATATTGTATTCACATTTCAAAAAATTGTAAATATTATTATATTTTCAAAGGTTATAACCTATGAAAAAGAAAACAAATTAAATCATTTTTTTTTGTTATTTTATTTTTTTATATAAAACCTATAAACCACTAAAAGCCTAAAAACATAAATTGCTAAACTCCTAACGACCAAACTTTAAATACTTAAACTATTAAACTGGTATACATTAATAATAAATCTTAAATCTCATTTTAATTTTTATTTAGTATAGTTTAAAATTTATATTTTAATTATTTATTAGTTTATTTTAATAGAAATATTAATTACAAAATAAATTATTAGTGAGACAGATCTAATTTAATTTAAACCTATTTCCCTAAATAATAAATAATAAATCTCTTTTTTTTATTATAATTTTAAATATTCATTTTAATTATTTATTTGTTTATTTATATATAAATATTATTTACAAATTAAATTATGAGTTAGACAGATATAATTTATATAAATTATTTTTCATCAAAAAAATATAGATAAACTTATTAAAACAAAAAAAAATTCAAAAATATTAAATTATTATATAGTAATATATTTTTCTTTGCTTTTGAATCATTTTAAGTTTTGTAATTATATTTTAATTAATATCAATCTTATTATTAATGGATTATTAATTAATTTTTTTATTATTATTAGAATAGTTATCAATAAAATTGTTTGTATTGAATTTATATAGTATATAAATATAATGATTAGTATAACTAAATATTGTATTCACCCTTGAAAAAAAATTAAAAATTATTATTTTTTCAAAGGTTATAACCTTTGAAATATCAATAAATAATAAAAAAAAATTTTGTTAATTTATTTTTTAAATAAAACCTATAAACAACTTAATGTTAGGGGTGCTTATGGAATGGGATGGGGATTACGAATCTCCAGTCCCTTCCCACAGTTCGAAATTTTTTTTTTGAAGATCCACACCCGTCCCATAGGTTGAAATTATCGGGACGGGACAGGACGAAGATCAGGGATTTTGGGTAGGATAAAATGGTTCTGGGACAGAATGGAGTTCGGAAATTTTTTTCAATTTATTTTCTTCAAACCGGCCAAGTTAGTTCATGTCGAAACCTTTTGTTGCACCATTTAGCATTCCTTAGTTATGTATCTTTCAAACTCAAATTGGGCCAATTTTGTTTTATCAAATAGGCTGAATACCGCAAACGAGTTCTATTACCTTCTCAAAAGCTTTGATGTGCAGAAAAGGATAGACATGTTAAATAGAAATGGACCGAGTTGTGTGCTTAATTTGGTTTTTTGTTTTATTACAAGTTGGCTTTGTTCAGCCAGGTGAAAGTTAACCATAATAGCAATAATATATATTTTAAACAATTACTTAAAATATTAAGGAATAGCTAAAGATGATCACAAACATTGGTAGCATCAATTACAACTGAAGTAATTGCTAAAAATAGGCAGCTTAATATAACGAAAAATTACAACTAATAACAACCATGATAATAATCATTTCAAAGGTCCGTCCCAGAACAGCAATGAAAATCCAAACCCAATTAATTATCTCTTCTACAATTCCTCCCTTTTCTTCCTCTACTATAGAAGGACAACCAAAGATGAAAACGTGTTAATCATTTAGACATAAATTTCTAAGATGAAAGAGTAATAAAAAAACAAAATATTACCTTATAAAATTTAATACACTCATTCCAAATTTAGTTGGCCAACTATAGTTGGAAGAATATTTGGATCTTGTGACCCCTCTGAAAATTGTAATTGAACCTTATTTTTATTAAAATGAATGAATAAAATAAGTAAAAGTGAAATTAAAATTTACAAGATTTGTATACTAACCTGATTCATTATCATCAAGGTCTTGAACTAATTTTTCAATTTCAATAGGTTTGTTTTAGCTTCTCAACCAATCTTGTAGACATATGAGAACTTCAGCTGTAATAGGTGTTAAAGAACTCATAAATTTATCTAAAGTTCTCCCCCTAGTGCTAAATGTAGATTCGTAGGCCAAATTAGATGCTTGGATAGCTAATACATCCCTTGCTACATTTTTCAAAGAAGGATACCTAACCTCATTTATCTTCCACCAGTTTAGAAGATCAAAATCAATTCTATTTTTTTGAAGTTTGTCTTCTAAGTACCTATCCAACTCTTCAAATGCTGCAACTTCTTGTTCTTTTTCTAATTCAACAAAAAAAATCATCAACATAAGTATCACTACCATGAAAGAAATCATCATTTTTCTTCAACACAGTAGAATAGAAAACATCTTCTTTTGATTCATCTTCATTTAAATCTTTATAATCATCCATCATATCATTTAAAACATTAATAACCTTTTTCACCAAATTTTTAGTCAATTCCTCTCCATAATGCTAAGTGTACTTAACCTTGAGATATTTGAGCTTATATCTAGGATCCAACACTACTGCTACAAAAAGCATATTATTTGTTGACAAAAGAGAACCCCAATATTTGTTGAATTTATGCCTCATTTTGATACAGATTTAGACACCATTTTATCTCTACTATTTTCACAAAGCTCAATTTTTTTTCAAAATTCAAATAATCTCAGGAAAATAAACGCTAGAGGTCGAATATTATGTGCCAGAAAATTTACAAGTTACATCATAAAAAGTCTTCAAGAAACTAGCCAAAATTTTGGCATTTTTTCAGTCTCTCTCAATTGGAACGTTTGAACCAAACTCCTTCAAAAACCTTTTGTCATTGTCCTCCAACTTATCAAATTCTTTTTGATATTTTATATCAGTTTGTAGCATCAAATAAGTTTAATTCCATCTTGTAGGACAATCTAATTGCAATGAAGATCCACATGTCAAGTTTGCTTCTTCAACACATAACTTAAACATATCTAATCGTTTAGGACTGCTACTCACATTTTTAACCACACCTCTAATTTTTTGAATATCACCCTCAACTACTACAATGAAATCTCTGATAATTAAGTTTAGGATATGAGCACAACATCTCATATGAAAATGCTCACCTCTCAAAGGTACACCACTTTTCTTAACAAGCCTTTTTTTTCAATTGTTCAACTACAACATCATTATTTGATGCATTATCAACAGTAATGCACATCAACTTTCTCAAACCCCATTCATTCATGCAAAACTCAATAGCATTTCTAATATTAACTCCAAAATAACTTTTAATTACACAAAAATTCAAAAGCCTTTTATGCATATTCCATTGAGAATCAATGAAATGAACAGTCAAACATATATAAGAGAAAATTTGAATGCTAGTCCAAGTGTCGGTAGTCAATGAAACTCTACAACCATAAGATGATATGCTATCAAATAATTTCTTCTTTTCCTCCACAAACAAAGAAAAACAATTTTTCAGTATAGAGTGCCTAGATGGAATTTTTAATTGAGGCACACTAACTTCACAAAACTCCTTAAACTCATCCCTCTCAACAAAACAAAAAGGCAATACATATTTTATGATCATTTTTACCAAAGCCTCCCTAACTAGTTGTTGATTAAATTTCCAACAAGTTAATTTATTATCCTCTTAACTAGTACCTTTAGTGAAACTCAACAAAGATTATGACTTATCTTTATCTTTGAGAGCTTCTATTAATTCTTTTTTGGGTGGCATTTTCCTACAATTCTCTCTCAGGTATTTCCATAAACCCAAAGTATCTTGATCACTTTTTTCCAAATATTCTTTCCCACAGCATATACAAGCTGCTCTACCAGTTTCATTTCCCTCTGAATCAATTAATATCTCATAAGTTTCCCAAACAGCACACTTATACTTGATATGAGCTTGAGGTTCAGATGTACCTTGACTTTCCTTTACATTTGGAATTGAAGAACCTGCCATAACAATAGAAGGGTTCGTGAAAGAATGATTATTGGATTTACCTGTACTTTGATAATTTGAGATGTGATCATCTTCAATTTATTGTATTTTTCGTTTACTGTTGGATTGTGCCATCTACATTGCCATTAATTAATATGATATGTTATGCATAAATACATATAAATATTTCAAACAAGCAAGCTCTACAAAACTGACTGTAACACATTCAGCCCACTCATTCGGCCCAACCACAACACCACAACCAAAACTCAACAAAACTAAATGAGACACATAATAATAATAATTAATAACTCAATTCTCGTTAGAAAAACAAACAAAAAGGCTGGTGGTATCTGAGACACTGTGGAAGCAACCAGAAGTGCAACGGACAAGGGCTGGACTTAACTGAACACGACTGGAACGGAGTGAGGTGGACTGGAACTCGTCGGAATAGCAATAGGTGTGTTGGAATTGGATGGGCAGTAGTGTAATTAGTGGCATCTTCATGTTATATATATATATATATATATTCCTAGTTCTAGTATCAGTTTTTTAGGACGAGACAAATATCGGGATGGATATTGCTTAAGATCTGGAACCGTCCCAAAAGAAAAAATACGTGACAGAACGGGACGAGAAAAGTCAAAGTCAACTTTAATTTCTCAATCCCGATTCTTTCTGGATAAGACTTCAGGTGGGGTCGCGAAACTCAGAGTCCCATGAGCTGCCCTACTAAATGCATATAAAGTTAAATCAGTTAACTTTTAAAAGTAGTAATGCCTAAATACATGAACCATTAAACTGCTAAATACTACTTAATAATTAATAAATCTATTTTTTATTACTATTTATTATATTTTTAAATATTCATTTTAATTATTTATTAGTTCATTTATTTAGAAATATTTATTACAAAATAAATTATGAGTGGGACAACTATAATTTAAATAATATATTATTTATCTAATAAAAATATACGCTTATAAAAGAAATATAAATTTAAAAATTAAAAATTATTATCAAGTAATATTAGTTACTTTAATTTTGAATCAATTTGGTGTTTGTAAATATTTTTAAATTAATATCTATCATAATATTAATAGTTTATAAATTTAATTTTTGATCATTATTATAATATATATCAATAAAATTATTTATATTAAATTTATATGATATATAATTTTTAATATTATTATAACAAAATATTGTATTAATATTTCAAAAAATTTTATATATTATTATATTTTCAAATGTTATAACCTATGAAAATGATAAAAATTATATAATTTTTTTTTATTTTATTTTTTTAAATAAAACATATATACCACTAAAAGCCTAAAAACATAAATCGCTAAACTCCTAACACCAAAACCTCTAAATACTTAAATCATTAAACTAGTATACATTAATAATAAATCATAAATCTCAATTTAATTTTTATTCAGTATAATTTTAAATTTTTATTTTAAATATTTATCAATTTATGTTATAGAAATACTAATTACAAAATAAATTATTAGTGAGATAAATCTAATTTAAATTAAACCGGTATCCTTAAATAATAAATAATAAATCTCATTTTTTTCATTATAATTTTAAATATTCATTTTAATTTTTTATTTGTTTATTTATATATAAATATTAATTACAAAATAAATTGAGTTGGACTAATATAATTTATATAAATTATGTTTCATCAAATAATTATTATAATATTTTAAAAATACAAAAAATTTCAAAACAAAAAATTATTATATAGTAAAATATTTTGCTTTTATTCTGAATCATTTTAGGTTTTGTAATTATATTTTAATTGATATCTATCTTATTAATAATAGATTATTAAGTTATTTTTTCATCATTATTAAAATATTTATCAATAAAAATGTTAATATTAAATTTATATGATATATAAATATAATGATTATTATAACTAAATATTGGATTCACTTTTGAAAAAAAATTTAAAATTATTATATTTTCAAAGGTTATAATCTTTGAAAATTTGAAAAAATTAAAAAAGATATTTTTTCTTTGTTATATAATTGTTTAAATAAAACCTATACACCATTAAATGCCTAAGCATTTAAATCACTAAACTACAAAATCCCGATACCTCTATATATATAATCCTTTAAATTGGTATACCCTAAATAATAATTAAAAAATTTCATTTTTATTTCTTTTCATTATAATTTAAAAAATTCATTTTGATTATTTAGTTTTTTATTTTTATATATGTATACATTATAAAATAAACTATGAGTTAAAAATATAATTTATAAAAATTATTTTTCATCAAAAAATTGATAAGCTTATAAAAAGAATAAAAATTTAAAAACAAATAATTATTATTTAGTAATATATTTTGCTTTTCTTCTGAATCATTTTAGGTTTTGTAATTATATTTTAATTCATATCTATCTTATTAATAATAGATTATTAATTTATTTTTTGATCATTATTAGAATATTTATCAATAAAATTATTTATATTGAATTTACATGATATATAATTATAAAGATTATTATAACTTAATATTATATTTACATTTGAAAATAATTTATATATTATTATATTTTTAAAGGTTATCATCTATGATAATGAGATAAAATCACAAAAATAATTTTTTTTTATTTTAATATTTATATAAAACCTATAAACTACAAAATGCCTAAACGCTTACATCATTAAACTCCTAGACCTCAAAACCCATAAATACTATAAGATTTAAACTATCTTTAAAGGATTAAGTATTTATAAATAATATATAAATATCTATCAATAAATAATAGTTTATTAATTTATTTTTTGATCATTATTATATTTATATTTATATTAAGTTTATTAATACCTATCAATACAATTATTTATTTTTAATTTACATGATATATAATTATTATGTTTATTATAAATAAATATTGTATTCACATTTAAAAAAAATTTCAAAATTATTATATTTATAAAGGTTATAACCTTCAAAATTCATAAAAAATTTGAAAAATAATATTTTTGTTATTTCATTATTTAAAAAAAGATATAAACTACTAAATGCCTAAACACTGAAATCATTAAACTCCTAAACTCCTAAATACTTAAACAATTAAACCGGTATACCCTAAATAATTAATCATAAATCTCATTTTTATTTGTATTCATTATAATTTTAATATTCAATTTAATTATTTATTAGTTTATTTTTATAAAAATATTAATTGCAAAATAAAATTATGAATGAGACAAATATAATTTAAATAATTTATCTGCATCAAAAAAATTTATAAGCTTATAAAAAGAATCAAAAATTTAAAAATAAAAAATTATTATTTAGTAATATATTTTATTTTGATTTTGAATCATTTTAGGTTTTGCAAATTTATTTTAATTAATATCTATCTTGTTAATAATAGTTTATTAATCATTTTTATGATCAGTATTATAATATCAATCAATAAAATTATTTATATTGAATTTACATGATATTTATTTTTTATGATTATTATAATTAAATATTGTATTAACATTTCAAAAAAATTTAAAAATTATAATATTATAACTAGTTATATACTTGAAAATGAGAAAAAATAATAAAAATAATTTTTTTGTTATTTAATTATTTTAATAAAACCTATAAACTACAAAATACCTAAATACATAAATTACTAAACTCCTAAACCATGATACTGCTGCACCACACACACATAGCGACGAACCACAGTGCACACGTGCACATATTCTTGTTCATTTTGGTGTAGCATTTAGAGGGGCCAGCAAGTCCTGGAAGCAACTAGAAGTATGGCCCACCAGCTTGTAGAGGACTCGACTAGGAAGCAGGAATTATAACATTCAGAAAACTGACAATACCGAGCAAATTGGTCGGGAGTAAACCAAGGATTAGCTAGGAGTGGGTCCCACTAGTACTATCAGGTAGCATAGAGGGCCACCCAACCATCGCCCAACAGGAGTAGCGGGTAATACATGATTAATTTGAGAGCCGAAAAAATCCGAAGCATCACCAAGCAGGGGCAGTAAACAATGGAGTCAAGACCAGCCACATGGGAGCGAAATACTCAAACTTGTAGTTTATGTTTGTAGTCTTATTTGTATTTCAGACTTTGTATGCACCATGTACTCGTAGAGACGGATCATGATATACTCACACACACAATCTTGTATGTTCTCTATGTAGCATGCAATGAGGGCCACTAAACCCATGAGTATCTCTAAGTGGATCCCACTAATGTATTTTGTAAATACACATTAGGCGTTGCTACACTCCCAGGAGCAAAAGACCCATCTTTATAGTATTTTGTAATTTTACTTGTATTCTAGCTTGTTTGTACGCGTAGATAATTAGACTATGAGATGGACCTCCTCACAAATGCACATCGATGCATGCATATTTTTTGATATTTTGTCGGTGAAACATACCACAACTTCTTGGAGCTCGAGGAGGAAACATTCTAACCCAAGAGATACTCTTTTGAGGATCATTGGAGCAAAAGAATGTGGAATTCATAGGTCAGAATAAATTGACAAAGTGTCGTAGATATGGACATGTGGATTTATTGGTATTTAGTTTTACATGTATTCCATTGCATAGCAATAACATAGGCAAACTCTTGATGTTGCATGTCACACACATTCACAATCTTATATTTGCATAGTTTTAATATGGTGCATCATTCAGGTTCCTCAAAAAGGCTTAGACATATCTGAATGGAAAGGACACTATGTGCATAATGACTTATTGCCAACTATAAAGTCTGGGAATGCCAGGTGATTTTAGTTGTATTCGTACGCTTGGAATTATTAGGCATTATGTTTTTTTATGTAATTTATGCATAGAATCATTAAGGTGCATAGGAATTGGTGGGCTGGCCTAAATTAGTCACCTTTTTAGTCTCTTGTAAGTTGTGTGCCTAAATGATAAATAAAGTGTGTATTTTGCGAAAAAAACAAAAAAAAACCATAAACCCTAAACCTTAAACCATAAACTATAACCCTAACCCATAAACCATAAATCTTAATTCTCATGTTTTGCACTTTTATAATCAAATGACTAAGTGTTAAATTTGAATTGAAATTCACAATTTTAGGAATGTCACAGATTTATCTTTTTGTTTATGTAACACAAAGTCATGACTCAAGGGGTGAGTTATGGATTCAGTCTCTTTCTTGGTTTAGATTATTGTAGCATTAGCAATGGTCATGATTGAATATTTTGTCTCTAGAACACAAAATCATATCGATGAGAATATGGCATAACTTGTGTCTCTCTATTGAACATATCATTATGGCACTAAGAATGATCATGAATACATATTTAATCACTATAATACTGGGTCACAGTATTGGATATGACCAGAGCTTGTGCATTTTATCTTTATATTGAAAAGTCATTGCACTAGGAATGATTGTAAATTTGGACATTCCTCAAGAGCAAAAGTCATGACTCTAGAAATAGTTAAAGCTCGAGTACTACTCTTTATAACTTTCTATAGCTAAAATTCGTGGGATTTGAAATATCTATATGGCTTTTTCCTTTGATTTGTGACCTCAAGTATCAATATGCAAGACTAATATTTTGAGCAATGATTAAAACCTTTTATACATTTGAATATGATTCATTTACACCTTTTGGGTATTGTGAGATTGTATACATAACTCATTTAATATAAAAAGAAAGAAATGATAGTTTTCATATCCATGAGGATATAAAAAAAGGCTTAGACATGCCAATAAAATAAATTTTTTGATTCTTGATTGAAAGAGATCCCATACTTCTTGCCCTGCTCAAACCGCATAGGGGCTAGTTTGTTCTAATAGGCTAAAAGGTGGTTATTTTTTTAGAGGTGAACTATTTTTTAAAAAAATTGCTTTGAGTGTGTGCATGAGAGATATTCTAGAAGAAATTACAATAATCAATATAAATAGCATCCTCAACAACTTACTATTTCAACAAATAGAGGTACAACTTTGGTTTAGTCTGTTAGCGTATATGAGTCAAATTACCTTTGATAACCCAGTGATTCAACATCAAATATGATGAAACATAATAGAGATAAAGTAAAAGCTCCTATTATTTTGGTTAAAGCTTTAGCAATCATTCAAGAGTTGAGAGAGGAACAAAATAAATTATTTTAATTATTTAGTATAATTTTAATTTTTATTTAATTATTTATCAGTTTATTTTTATAGAAATATTAATTACAAAAAAATTATTAGTGAGACAGATCTAATTTAAATTAAATAGGTATATCATAAATAATAAAGAATACATCTCATTTTTTTTCCATTTTAATTTTAAATATTCAAATTTAATTATCTATTTGTTTATTTTTATGTAAATATTAATTACAAAATAAATTATGAGTTACACAAATATAATTGTTATAAATTATTTTTCATCAAAATAATATAGATAAACTTTTTAAAACAAAAAATTATTATATGGTAATATATTTTGCTTTGATTCTTAATCATTTTAGGTTTTGTAATTATATTATAATTGATATCTATATTATTAATAAAAGATTATTAATTTATTTTTATATCATTATTAAAATTTTTATCAATAAAATAGTTTACATTAAATGTATATGATATGTAAATATAATGATTATTATAACTAAATATTGAATTCAATTTTGAAAAAAATTTAAAAATTATTATATTTTCTAAGGTTATAACCTTTGAAAATATCAAAAAATAAATTTTTTGTTTTTTTATTTTTTAAATAAAACCTATAAACTACTAAATGCATACACAGTTAAATAAGTAAACTCATAGACCCCGTAATGCCTAAATACAGTAACCATTAAATTGATATATAATACATAATAAATAATCAATAATAAATCTAATTTTTATTTCTATTTATTATAATTTTAAATATTCATTTTAATTATTTATTAGTTTATTTTTATAGAAATATTCATTACAAAATAAATTATGAGGGCGACAAATATAATTTAAATAATTTATTTTTATTGAAATTTAAAAATTTCATATAAAAGTTTACTTTATTTTAAAAATTAAAATTATTATCCATATTTCTATACGCATATAAAATTTATGAGTGCAACAAATAAACTTTAATAGGTTAAATTAAAATATAATTTATGAGTGCAAAAAATATTTTTATACGCATATAAAAGAAGTAAAAATTTAAAAATTTAAAAATTTAAAAATTTAAAATTATTATCTAGTAATATATTTTACTTTAATTTTGAATAACTTTGGGTTTTGTAAATATTTTTTAATTAATTTCTATCTTTTTATTAATAATTTATTAATTTAATTTTTGATCATTATTATAATATCTATTAATAAAATTATTTATATTGAATTTATATAATATATAATTATTAATATTATTATAACTAAAATATTATATTTACATTTAAAAAAATTTTAAATATTATTATATTTTCAAAGGTTATAATCTATTAAAATGAGAAAAATTATAATTTTTTTATATTATTTAATTGTTTAAATTAAACCTATAAACCACTAAATGCGTAAAAACATAAATCGCTAAATTTTCAAATAACTAAACATCTAAATACTTAAACCATTAAACTGGTATACATAAAGTATAAATCATAAATCTCATTTTAATTTTTATTCAGTATAATTTTAAATTTATGTTTTAATTATTTATTAGTTTATTTTTATAGAAATATTAATTACAAAATAAATTATTAGTGCGACATATATAGTTTAAATAATTTATTTATCATTAAAAAAAATTTTTATAAAAAAGGAAATTTTTAAAAATAAATAATTATTATTTAGTAATATATCTTATTTTGATTTTGAATCATTTTAGATTTTACAATTATATTTTAATTTATATCATTCTTATAAATACTAGCTTATTAATTTATTTATTGATCATTATTATAATATCCTTAAATAAAATTATTTATATTGAGTTTACATTATATATAATTACTAAGATTATTATAACTAATTATTATATTCAAACTGAAAAAAAATTAAAAATTATTATATTTTCAAAGACCTTCAAAAATTTAAAAAATCAAAAAATTAAATTTTTTGTTTTTTCATTCTTTAAATAAAAACTATAAATAACTAAAGGTCTAAATAATTAAATCACTAAACTCCTAAACCACACAACACCTAAATACTTAAACCATTAAACTGGTATTTCCTGAATAAAAAATAATAAATCTCAATTTTATTTTATTCATTATAATTTTAAATATTCATTTTAATTATTTATTAATTTATTATTATAGAATTATAAATTGCAAAATAAAGTATGAGTAAGACAAATATAATTTAAATAATTTATTTTAAATAACAAAAATATAAACTTATAAAAAAAGCAAAACATTAAAAAAATTATTATTTAGTAATATATTTTTCTTTTATTTGAATAAATTTAGATTTTGCAAATACTTTTTAAATAATATATATTTTATTAATAATAGTTTATTAATTTATTTTTTGATCATTATTATAATATCTAGTAATGTAATTAATTATATTGAATTTAAATGACTAATATTTATAAAGATTATTATAAATAAATATTATATTTACATTTGAAAAAAAATTAAAAATTATTATATTTTCAAAGGATATAACCTTCAAAAATTACAAAAAATAATAAAAATAAATTTTATGTTATATCATTGTTTAAATAAAACTTATAAACCACTAAATTTCAAAACACTTAAATCTCAAAACTCTTTAACACAAATGCCCCTAAATACTTAAACCTTTAAACTCATAAATCTTAATTATAAGTTAAATAATTTATTAAAATATTAATTACAAAATAAATTATGAGTGATACAAATTTAATTCAAATAATTTATTTTTCATCAAAAAAAAATATAAGCTGATAAAAAGAATCAAAAAATAAAAGAAATTATTATTTAGTAATAAATTTTACTTTGATTTTGAATAATTTTAGATTTTGCAATTATATTTTAATTTATATCTATTATATTAATAATAACATATTAATTTATTTTTTAATAATTGATTAAATATCTATCAATAAAATTCTTTAAATTTTGTTTAGATTATATATAATTATAATAATTATTATTACAAAATATTGTATTCACATTTTTAAAAAATTTTAAAATTATTATATTTTCAAATGTTATAACCTTTGAAATTGTGAGAAAATATATTTTCACATTTTTAGTAATATATTTTACTTTGATTTAGAATAAATTTAGATTTAGCAAATATATTTTAAATAATATATATCTTATTAATAATAATTTTAAATTTTTTTTGATCATTATTATAATATCTAGCAATGTAATTATTTATATTGAATTTAAATGACTTATAATCATTAAGATTATTATAATTTAATATTATATTTACATTTGAACAAATTTAAAAATTATTATATTTTCAAATGTTATAACCTTAGAAAATATGAAAAAATATAAAAAATAATTTTTTTGTTATTTCATTATTTAAATAAAAACTATAAACCACTAAAATGTCCAAAAACATAAATCACTAAACTTCTAAATGACAAAACCTTAAAATAATTAAACCATTAAACTGGTATACATTAATAATAAATTTAAATCTCATTTTAATTTTTATTTAGTTTTATTTTAAATTTTTATTTTAATTATTTAATAGTTTATTTTTTAGAAATATTAATTACAAAATAAATTATTAGTTAGATAGATATAATTTAAATTAAACCAGTATACCCAAAATAATAAAGTATAAATATCATTTTTTTTCATTACAATTTAAAATTATCATTTTAATTATTTATTCGTTTATTTTTATTAAATATTAATTACAATAAATTATGAGTTAGATAAATATAATTTATTAAAATTATGAGTTAGTCTAATATTATTTATATATTATTATTTTTCATCAAAAAATATAGATGAACATATAAAAAGAAAAAAAAATTTCAAATCAAAAATTTATTATGTAGTAATATATTTTGCTTGCCTTCTGAATCATTTTAGGTTTTCTACTTATATTTTAATTGATATCTATCTTATTAATAATAGATTATTAATTTATTTTTTGATAATTAGTAGAATATATATCAATAAAATTATTTATATTGAATTTATATCAACTATAAATATAATGATTATTATAACAAAATATTGAATTCACTTTTGAAAAAAATTTAAAAATTATTATATTTTCAAAGGTTGTAACATTTGAAAATATCAAAAAATAATAATAATAAATTTTTTGGTTATTTATTTTTTAAATAAAACCTATAACCACTAAATGCGTACACAGTTAAATCAGTAAACTCCTAGACCTAGTAATGCCTAAATACATAAACCATTAAACCACATTATACTACTTAATAATTAATAAATCTAATTTTTATTTCTATTTATTATAATTTTAAATATTTATTTTAATTATTTATTAGTTTATTTCTATAGAAATATTTATTAAAAAAGAAATTAAGAGTGCGAGAAATATAATTTAAATAATTTATTTTTAATCATTAAAAGTATTTACGCTGATAAAATAAGTAAAAATTTAAAAATTAAAATTCTTATTAAGTAATATATTTTACTTTAATTTTGAATCAATTTGGGTTTTATAAATATTTTTTAATTAATATCTATCTAATTATTAATAGTTTATTAATTTAATATTTGATCATTATTATAATATCTATCAATAAAATTGTTTATATTGATATTATATGATATATAATTATTAATATTATTATAACTAAATATTATATTCACATTTCAAAAAATGTTAAATATTATTATATTTTCAAAGGTTATTACCTATGAAAATGAGAAAAAATTACAAATTTTTTTTTGTTATTTTATTGTTTAAATAAAACCTATAAACCATTAAATCCCTAAAAACATAAATCTCTAAACTCCTAAATGACAAAACCTCTAAATACTTAAAAAATTAAACTGGTATACATAAATAATAAATCATAAATATCATTTTAATTTTTATTCAGTTTAATTTTATATTTTTATTTTAATTATTTATCAGTTTATTTTTATAGAAATATTAATTACAAAATAAATTATTAGTTAGATAGATCTAATTTAAATTAAACCGATATACCCTAATTAATAAATAATAATACTCATTTTTTTGATTATAATTTTAAATATTCATTTTAATTATTTATTGGTATATTTTTATATAAATATTAATTACAATATAAATTATGAGTTAAATAAATATAATTTATATAAATTATTTTTGATAAAAAAAATATAAATAAATTTTTAAAAACAAATTTCAAAATAAAAAATTATTATATAGTAATATATTTTGCTTAGCTTTTGAATCATTTTAATATTTGTAATTATATTTTAAATGATATATATCTTATTAATAATAGATTATTAATTTATTTTTTGATCATTATTTCAATATTTATTAATAAAAATGTTTGTATTGAATTTATATGCGATATAAATTTAATAATTATTATAACTATATATTGTATTCACTTTTGAAAAAAGTTGTAAAATTTTTATATTTTCAAAGATTATAACCTTTAAACATGTGGAAAAATAAGAAAAAATATATTTTTTTGTTATTTCATTGTTTAAATAAAACTCATGCACCACTAAATGCCTAAACACATAAATCACTAAATTACAAAATCTCGATACCCCTATATAGATAATCCTTTAAACTGGTAAACACTTAATAATAATTAATAAATCTCATTTTTATTTGTTTTCATTATAATTTAAAAAAATCATTTTGATTTTTTGTTTTTTATTTGTATATCTGTATTAATTATAAAATATATTGTGAGTTAAAAATATAATTTATCAAAATTATTTTTCATCAAAAAATAGATAAGCTTAGAAAATGAATAAAATTTAAAAACAAATAATTATTATTTAGTAATATATTTGCTTTGCTTTGGAATCATTTTAGGTTTTGATATTATATTTTAAGTAATATCAATCTTATTCATAATAAATTTTTAATTTATTTTTTTATAATTATTAGAATATCTATCAATAAAATTGTTTATATTGAATTTATATGATATATAATTATTATGATTATTATAAATAAATATTGTACTCACTTTTGAAAAAAATTTAAAAATTATTATATTTTCAAAAGTTATAAACTTAAAAAATGAGAAAAAATAATAAAAATAAAGTTTTTGTTATTTCATTTTTTAAATAAAACCTATAGATCATTAAATGATTACTTACTTAAATCAGTAAGCTAATAAACCCCGAAACCCCTAAATACAAAAACGTTTTAATAGATATATTCTACTTATTAAATAATAAATCTCATTTATATTTCTATTTATTATAATTTTAAATATTCATTTTAATTATTTATAGTTTAATTTTTTAGAAAAATTAATTCAAAATAAATTTCGAATAAGAAATTTAATATGTAAATAATTTATATTTAATCAAAAAAAAATATAATCTTAAATAAAGAAGGAAAAATTTAATAATTAAATATTATTATTTAGTAATATATTTTGATTTGATTTTGAATCATTTTGTGTTATGTAAATATAATTTAATTAATATTTATATTTTTAATAATAGTTTGTTAATTTAATTTTTGATCATTATTATAATATATATCATTAAAATTGTTTCTATTTAATTTATATGTTAAATAATTAGTAAGATTAATATAATTATACATGGTAATCACATTTGAAAAAATTTTAAAAATTATTTTCTTTTCAAAGATTATAACCTTTGAAAATTAGAAAAAATAAAAAAAAATTTATTTTTATTATATAAATAAAACCTATAAACCACTAAATGCCTAAACACATAAATTGCTAAACTTCTAAACAATAAAACCCCAAAATAATTTAACCATTAAAGCGGTATACTATATTTAATAAATAATAAATCTCATTTTTATTAGTATTCATTATAATTTTAAACATACATCTTAATTATTTATTAGTTTATTTTTTAAGATATATAAATTAAAAAATAAATTATTAGTCAGACAAATATGTTTAAAAAATTTATTTTTAATCAAAAAATATATAAGCATATATATGGATACAAAAATTTAAAAATTTAAAATTAATATTTAGTCAAATATTTCTCTTTGATTTTGAATCATTTTAGGTTTTGCAAATATATTTTATACAATATTTATCTTATTAATAAATGGTTATTATTTTTTATGCTCATTATTATAATATATACGAATAAAATAATTTATATTGAATTTATATGATATTTAATTATTATGATTATTAACTTCATATTGTATTCACTTTTCAAAAAAAAAAATTAAAAATTATTATATTTTCAAAGGTTATAACCTTCAAAAATGAAAAAAATAACAAAAATACTTTTTTTTTATTTTATTTTTAAAATAAAACCTATAAACCACTAAATGACTATATACTAAAATGACTAAACTTCTAATCCCCGAAGGTTATAAATACTCAAAACATTAAATTAGTATAGTCTAAATAATAAATCATAATTCTCATTTTTATTAGTATTCATTATAATTTTAAATATTCATTTTAATTATTTATCAATTTATTTTTATAGAAATATTAATTACAAAATAAATTATTAGTGAGACAGATATAATTTATATAATTTATTTTTCATCAAAAAAAATATATGCTTATAAAAAGAGAAAAAATTTTACAATTAACTTATTGATAATTATTTTTTATTAAAATATCTTATTTTGATTTTGAATCATTTTAGATTTTACAATTATATTTTAATTTATATCATTCTTATTAATACTAGTTTATTAATTAACTTATTGATAATTATTATAATATCTATTAATAAAATTATTTATATTTTATTTATATTATATAAAATTAATAAAATTATTATAACTAAATATTATATTCACATTTAAAAAAAAATTAAAAATTATTATATTTTCAAAGGTTATAACAGTCAAAAATTAAAAAAATTAAAAAATTAAATTTTTTGTTTTATATTCTTTAAATAAAATCTATAAATCACTAAACTATTAAACCACAAAACATCTAAATACTTAAACCATTAAACAAGTATATCTTGAATAATACATAATAAATCTCAATTTTATTTGTATTCATTATAATTTTAAATATTCATTTTAATTATTTATTAGTTTATTATTATAGAATTATAAATTATAAAATAAATTATGAGTAAGACAAATATAATTTGAATAATTTATTTTTAAAAACAAAAATATAAACTTATAAAAAAAGCAAAACATTAAAAAAATTATTATTTAGTAATATATTTTACTTTGATTTTGAATAAATTTAGATTTTGCAAATATATTTTTAATAATATCTATCTTAATAATAGTTTATTAAATTTTTTTTGATCATTATAATAATATCTAGCAATGTAATTATTTATATTAAATTTAAATTACTTATAATTATTAAAATAATTATAACTTAATATTATATTTACATTTGAAAAAAATGTAAAAATTATTTTATTTTTAAATGTTATAACCTTTGAAAATGTGAAAAAATACAAAAATAATTTTTTTTGTTATTTCATTGTTTAAATAAAACCTATAAACCACTAAATGCCTAAAAACATAAATCGCTAAATTCATAAACGAAAAACCTCTAAATACTAAAAATATAAAACTGGTATACTTTAATAATAATTCATAAATCTCATTTTAATTTTTATTCAGTATAATTTTTAATTTTTATTTTTATTATTTAACTATTTATGTTTTTAGAAATATTAATTACAAAATAAATTATTAGTGAGATAGTTATAATTTAAATTAAACCGGTATACCCTAAATAATAAATAATAAATATCATTTTTTTTCACTATAATTTTAAATATTCATTTTAATATTTATTTGTTTATTTTTATATAAATATTAATTACAAAATAAATTATGAGTTAAACAAATATAATTTATATAAATTATTTTTCATCACAAAAATATAGATATACTTTTAAAAAGAATAAAAATTTTCAAAACAAAAAATTATTATATAGTAATATAATTTGCTTTGTTTCTGAATCATTTCTGGTTTTTTAATGATATTTTAATTGATATCTATCTTATTAATAATAGATTATTAATTAATTTTTTGATCATTATTAAAATATTTATCAATAAAAATATTTATATTTAATTTATATGAGATATAGATTTAATATTTATTATGACTAAATATTGAATTCTCTTTTGAAAAAAAATTAAAAATTATTATATTTTCAAAGGTTATAACCTTTGAAAATATAAAAAAATAATAAAAATAAATTTTTTGTTATTTTATTTTTAAAATAAAACCTATAAACCACTAAATGCATGCACAATTAAATCAGTATACTCCTAAAGAACGTAATGCCTATATACATAAACTATTAAACCACTATATACTACTTAATAATTAAGCAATCTAATTTTTATTTCAATTTATTATAATTTTAAATATTCATTTTAATTATTAAATAGTTTATTTTTATATAAATTTTTATTACAAAATAAATTATGAGTGCGAAAAATATAATTTATATAATTTATTTTAAATAAAAAATATATATACGCTTATAAAAGAAGTAAAAATTTAAAAATTAAAAATTATTATCAAATAATATTTTTTACATTAATTTTGAATCAATTTGGGTTTTGTAAATATTTTTTGATTAATATATATCTTATTATTTATTGTTTATTAATTTAATTTTTGATCATTATTAAAATATATATCAATAAAATTATTTATATTGAATTTATATGATATATAATTATTAAAATTATTATAACTATATATTGTATTCACATATCAAAATATTTTAAATATTATTATATTTTCATAGTTTATAACCTATGAAAATGACAAAAAATTACAAAATTTTTTTTTGTTATTTTATTGTTTAAATAAAACCTATAAACCACTAAATTCCCAAAAACATGAATCGCTAAACACCTTTATGACAAAACCTATATATACTTAAACTATTAAATTGGTATACATTAATAATAAATCATAAATCTCATTTTAATTTTTATTCAGTATAATTTTAAATTTTTATTTTAATTATTTATCAGTTTATTTTTATAGAAATATTAATTATAAAATAAATTATTAGTGAGACAAATATAATTTAAATTAAACTGGTATACCATAAATAATAAATAATAAATCTCATTTTTTTCATTATAATTTTAAATATTCATTTTAATTATTTATTTGTCTATTTTTATATAAATATTAATTAAAAAATAAATTATGAGTTAGACAAATATAATTTATGTAAATTATTTTTAATCAAAAAAATATAGATAAACTTTTTAAAATAAAAAAAAATTACAAAACAAATAATTATTATATAGTAATATATTTTGGTTTGCTTATGAATTATGATATGTTTTGTAATTATATTTTAATTAATATCTATCTTATGAATAATAGATTATTAATTTATTTTTTGATCATTATTAGAATATTAATCACTAAAATTGTTTATATTGAATTTATATGATATAGAAATATAATGATTATTATAACTAAATATTGAATTTGCTTTTGAAAAAAATTTAAAAATTATTATATTTTTAAAGGTTATAACCATTGAAAATATCAAAAAATAATAAAAATAAATTTTTTGTTATTTCATTTTTTAAATAAAACCTATAAACCACTAAATGCATACACAATTAAATCGGTATATTTTTAAACCCAGTAATACCTAAATACATAAACCATTAAACCACTCTATAATACATAATAATTAATAAATCTAATTTTTATTTCTATTTAATATAATTTTAAATATTCATTTAATTATTTATTATTTTATTTTTATAGAAATATTTATTACAAAATAAATTTTCAGTAAGACAAATATAATTTAAATTTATTATTTTTAATCAAAAAATATATATAGGCTTATAAAAGAAGTAAAATTTAAAAATTAACAATTATTATTCAGTAATATATTTTACTTTAATTTTGAATAAATTTGGGTTTTGTAAATATTTTTTAATGAATATATATTTTATTAATAATAGTTTATTAATTATATTTTGATCATAATTATAATAACTATCAATAAAATTGTTTATAGTTGAATTTATTTGATGTATGATTATTAATAATATTATAACTAAATATTGTATTCACATTTCATAAAATTTTAAATCTCAAAACTATTAAATTGGTATACATTAATAATAAATAATAAATCTCTTTTTAATTTTTATCCAGTATAATTTAAAATTTTTATTTTAATTATTTATCATTTTATTTTTATAGAAATATTAATTACAAAATTAATTATTAGTGAGACAGATATAATTTAAATAATTTATATTTCATCAAAAAAAATATAAGCTTATAAAAATAGGCTCATTTTAAAAACAAAAATTTATTATTTAGTAAAATATTTTATTTTGATTTTCTATCATTTTATATTTTGCATTTATATTTTAATTTATATAATTATTTTTAATAATAGTTTATTAATTATATAATGATCATTATTATAATATCAATTAATAAAATTATTTATATTGAGTTTACATTATGTATAATTATTAAGATTATTATAATAAAATATTATATTCACATTTAAAAAAAATTTAAAAATTATTATATTTTCAAATGTTATAACCTTCAAAAATTTTTTGAAAAAACAAAAAATTAAATTTTTTGTTTTTTCATTCTTTAAATAAAAACTATAAATCACTAAAGGCATAAACAATTAAATCACTAAATTCCAAAACACATAAAAACCTAAACCTTTAAAATTGTATATCCTGAATAATAAATAATAAATCTCACTTTTATTTGTATTCATTATATTTTTAAATATTCATTTTAATTATTTTTTAGTTTATTTGTATAGAATAATAAATTATAAAATATATTATGAGGAAGATAAATATAATTTAAATAATATACTTTTAAAAACAAAAAATATAAACTTATAAAAAGAAGCAAAACATCAAAAACATTATTATTTAGTAATTTATTTTACTTTGATTTTGAATAAATTTAGGTTTTGCAAATATATTTTAAATAATATATATCATATTTATAATAGTTTATGAATTTATTTTTTGATCATTAATATAATATTTATCAATATAATTGTTTATATTGAATTTATATGATATATAA
Organism: Sapria himalayana; assembly: GCA_029783825.1. Lineage (NCBI taxonomy): Eukaryota > Viridiplantae > Streptophyta > Magnoliopsida > Malpighiales > Rafflesiaceae > Sapria > Sapria himalayana. The sequence goes on along the minus strand of JAREIK010002067.1, from coordinate 27,404 downwards.
TTATTAATATTATCAAAGCTAAATATAGTATTCACATTTAAAAAAAATTTAAAAATTGTTATATTTTCAAAGGTTATAACCTTAGAAAATGAGAAAAAATAACAAAAAATAAATTTTTTGTTATATCATTATTTAAATAAAACTTAAAAACCATTAAATACCTAAACACATAAATCTCTAAACTGTTAAACCCCGAAGCCCCTAAATACTTAAACCATTAAACTCATAAACCTTAAATATAATTTAAATAATTTATTTTTTATCAAAAGAATATATTATCTTTTAAAATGAGGCAAAAACTAAAAAACAAAAATTATTATTTAGTAATAAATTTACTTTGATTTTTAATCATTTTAGTTTTTGTAATTAAATTTAATTTATATCTATCGTATTAATAATAGTTTATTAATTTATTTTTTGATAATTGATATAATATCTATCAATAAAATTGTTTATATTTAGTTTATATTATATATTGTTATAATAAGTATTATTACTAAATATTGTATTCACATTTTTAAAAAAATTTAAAATTATTATATTTTCAAAGGTAATAAACTTTGAAATTTTGAAAAAATATCAAAAATAATTTATTTCTTATTTCATTGTTTTAATAAAACTTATAAACCACTAAATGCCTAAATACTTAAATGAAAAACTTCTAAATCTCAAAATCCTTAAATATATAATTTTTTAAATCAGATATATCCTAAATAATATTCATTTTAATTATTTATTTGTTTATTTTTATATAAATATTAATTACAAAATAAATTATGAGTTAGACAAATATAATTTATATAATTTATTTTTAATCGAAAAATATATATAAACTTATAAAAAGAATAAAAATTTAAAAACTAAAATTTAATAAATAGTAATATATTTTTCTCTCCTTCTGAATCATTTTAGATTTTGTAATTATATTTTAATTGATATCTATCTTATTAATAATTATTTATTAATTTATTTTTTGATCATTATTAGAATATTTATCAATAAAATTGTTTATATTGAATTTATATGATATATAAATATAATGATTATTATAACTAAATATTGAATTCAATTTTGAAAAATATTTAAAAATTATTATATTTTTAAAGGTTATAACCTTAAAAATGAGAAAAAATAACAAAAATAAATTTTTTGTTATTTCATTTTTTAAATAAAACCTATAGATCATTAAATGCTTACTTACTTAAATCATTAAGCTCATAAATCCCGAAACCCCTAAATACATAAACCTTTTAACAACTATATACTACTTTATAAATAATAAATCTCATTTTTATTTCTATTTATTATAATATTAAAAATTCATTCTAATTATTTATAGTTTAATTATTTAGAAAAATTAATTACAAAAAAAATTTTGAGTGAAACAAAAAATTTTTAAATAATTTATTTTTAATCAATAAAAAATATAAGCTTATAAAAAGAAGGAAATCTTTGAAATTTAAATATTATTATTTAGTAATATATTTTGATTTGATTTTGAATCATTTTATGTTATGTAAATATATTTAAATTAATATTTATATTATTAATAATAGTTTTTAATTTAATTTTTGATCATTATTATACTATTTATCATTAAAATTGTTTAAATTGAATTTATATGATATATAATTAATAAGAATAATATAATTATACATGGTATTCACATTACAAAAAATTTAAAAATTATTTTATTTTTAAAGGTGATAACCTTTGAAAATCAGATAAAATCAAAAATTTTTTTATTTTTATTATATAAATAAAAACTATTAATCACTAAATGCCTAAAAACATAAATTGCTAAACTCCTAAATGACAAAACCCCTAAATTAACAATCCATAAAACTATTATACCATATATAATAAATCATAAATCTCATTTTAATTTGTATTCATTATAATTTTAAAAATTCATTTTAATTATTTATTAGTTTATTTTTTATAGAAATATTAATTGCAAAATAAATAAAGACTGAGACAAATATAATTTTAATAATTTATTTTTAATCAAAAAAAAAGATAAGCTTATAAAAAGAAGTAAAAATTTAAAAACAAAAAATTATAATTTAGTAATATATTTTACATTGATTTTGAATCATTATAGGTTTTGCATTTATATTTAATTGCTATCAATCTTATTAATTATAATTTATTAATTTATTTTTTGATAATTATTAGAATATCTATCAATAAAAATACTTATATTGAATTTAAATGTCTTATAAATATTAATATTATTATAACTAAATATTATATTTACATTTGAAAAAAATTTAAAAATTATTATATTTTCAAAGGATATAACCTTCTAAAATTATAAAAAATCACAAAAATAATTTTTTTTATTATTTTATTATTTAAATAAAACTCATAAACCACTAAATTCCTAATCATTAAAATATCTAGACTCCATAACCCCTAAACTTCCTAAATACTTAAACCATTAAACCTATATAACGTAAATAATAAATAATAAATTTAATTTTTATTTGTATTCATTATAATTTTAAATATTCATTTTAATTATTTTTTAGTTTATTTTTATAGAAATATTAATTACAAAATAAATAATGAGTGAGACATATAATTTAAATTTATTATTTTTTATAAAAAAAAACTAAGCTTATAAAAATAAAAAAAATTTCAAAAATTTAAAATTTTATTTAGTATTATAATTTACTTTGATTATGAATTATTTTGGGTTCTGCAAATATATTTTAATTAATATCTATCTTATTAATAATAGTTTATTAATTTATTTTTCGATCATTATAATAATATATATTAATAAAATTGTTTATATTAAATTTACATCAAATATAATTATTAAGATTATTATAACTAAGTATTGCATTCATATTTTTGAATGATTAAAAAATTATTATATTTTCAAAGGTAATAACCTTTGAAAATCACGAAAATTCATAAAAATAAATTTTTTGTTATTTCTTTGATTAAATAAAACCAATAAACACTTAGATGTGAAAACATATAAATCAATAAACTTTTAAAGCCCGAAACCACAAAAAACTTAACCATTAAATAGGTAAAACCTAAATAATAAATAATAAATCACTTTTTATTAGTATTCATTATAATTTTAAATATTCATTTTAATTATTTATCAATTTATTTTTATAGAAATATTAATTACAAAATAAAATATTAGTGAGATAGATATAATTTAAATAATTTATTTTTCATCAATAAAATATATATGCTTATAAAATGACGCAAAATTTTTAAAATAAAAAATTATTATTTAGTGATATATCTTATTTTGATTTTAAATCATTTTAGATTCTACAATTATATTTTAATTTATATCATTCTTATTAATACTAGTTTATTAATTTATTTATTGATAATTATTATAATATCTATTAATAAAATTTTTTATATTTAGTTTACATTGTATATAATTATTAAGATTATTATAACTAAATATTATATTCACATTTAAAAAAATTTAAAATTATTATATTTTCAAAGGTTACAAGCTTCAGAAATTAAAAAAATTCAAAAAATTAAATTTTTTGTTTTTTAATTCTTTGGATAATAACTATAAATCACTAAAGGTCTAAACACTTAAATCACTAAACTCCTAAACCTAAAAACACATAAATACTTAAACTATTAAACCCGTATATCCTAAATAATAAATAATAAATCTCAATTTTATTTGTATTCATTATAATTTAAAATAATTATTTTAATTATTTATTAGTTTATTATTATAGAATTATAAATTACAAAATAAATTATGTGTAAGACAAATTAATTTAAATAATTTATTTATAATAACAAAAATATAAAGTTATAAAAAAAGCAAAACATTAAAAAAATTATTATTAAGTAATATATTTTACTTTGATTTTGAATAAATATAAATATTACAAATATATTATAAATAATATCTATCTTATTAATAATAGTTCAATACATTTTTTTGATCATTATTATAATATCTAGAAATATAATTATTTATATTGAATTTAAATGACTTATAATTATAAAGATTTTTATAACTAAATATTATTTTTACATTTGAAAAAAATTGTAAAAATTATTATATTTTCAAAGGTTATAACCATCAAAAATTAAAAAAATAATAAAAATAAATTTTTTGTTATATCATTGTTTAAATAAAACTTATAAACCACTAAATGCCTAAACACTTAAACCTCTAAACTCCTAAACACAAAAGCCCCTAGATACTTAAACCTTTAAACTCGTAAACCTTAAATAATAATTTAAATAATTTATTAAAATATTAATTACAAAATAAATTATGAGTGATACAAATTTAATTTAAATAATTTATTCTTCATCAAAAAAAATATAAGCTTATAAAAAGAAGGAAAAACTAAAAAAAAATTATTATTCAGTAATAAATTTTACTTAGATTTTGAATATTTTTAGTTTTTGCAATTTTATTTTAATTTATATCTATCATATTAATAATAGCATATTAATTTATTTTTTGATAATTGATATCATATATATCAATAAATTTTTTTATATTTAGTTTATATTATTTATAATTATAATGATTATTATTACTATATATTGTATTCACATTTTTAAAAAATTTTAAAATTATCACATTTTCAAAGGTTATATAACCTTTGAGAATGTTAAAAAATATCAAAAATAATTTTTTTGTTATTTCATTATTTAAATAATAGCTATAAACCACTAAATGCCTAAAAACATAAATCGCTAAAGTCATAAATGAAAAAACCTCTAATTACTTAAAATTTTAAACTGTTATACATTAATAATAATTCATAAATCTCATTTTAATTTTTATTCAGTATAATTTTAAATTTTTATTTTAATTATTTATCACTTTATTTTTATAGAAATATTAATTACAAAATAAATTATTAATGTGACAGATCTAATTTAAATTAGACTAGTATACCCAAAATAATAAAAAATAAATCTCAATATTATTTTTTTCATTATAATTTTAAATATTCATTTTAATTATTTATTTGTTTATTTTTATATAAATATTAATTAAAAAATAAATTATGAGTTAGATAAATATAATTTATATAAATTAATTTTCATCAATAAAATATGGATAAATTTTAAAAAAAAATTTCAAAAAAACAAAATATTATATAGTAATATATTTTGATTTCTTCTGAATCATTTTAGGTTTTTTTATTATATTTTGATTTCTTCTGAATCATTTTAGGTTTTTTTATTATATTTTGATTGATATCTATCTTCTTAATAATAGATTATTAATTTATTTTTGGATTATTTTTAGAATATTTATCAATAATATTGTTTATATTGAAGTTATATGAAATATAAATATAATGATTATTATAACTAAATATTGAATTCACATTTGAAAAAAAATTTAAAAATTATTATATTTTCAAATGTTATAACCTTTGAAACTATCAAAAAATAATAAAAATAAATATTTTGTTATTTTAATTTTTAATAAAACCTATAAACCAATAAATGCATACACAGTAAAATTAGTAAACTTCTAAGGCCCGTAATGCCTAAAAACATAAACCATTAAATTGCTATATACTACTTAATACTTAATAAATCTAATTTTTATTTCAATTTATTATTATTTTAAATATTCGCTTTAATTATTTATAAGTTTATTTTATAAAAATATTTATTACAAAATAAAATATAAGTGCGACAAATATAATTTAAATAATTTATTTTTAATCAAAAAAAAATATACACTTATAAAAGAAGTAAAATGTTAAAAATTAAAAATTATTATCCTGTAATATATTTTACTTTTATTTTGATTCAATTTGGGTATTATAAATATTTTTTTAATTAATATCTATCTTATTATTAATAGTTTATTAATTTAATTTTTGATCATTATTATAATATCTATCAATAAAATTGTTTATATTAAATTTATATGATATATAATTATTATGATTATTATAAATAAATATTTATTCTCTTTTGAAAAAAATTTAAAATTTATGATATTTTCAAAGTTTATAACCTTTGAAAATATCAATAAAACATAAAAATATTTTTTTTTTATATTTTTTCTTAAATAAAAACTATAAATCACTAAATTCATACACAGTTAAATCAGTAAACTTCTAAACCACATAATGCTTAAATACATAAACCATTAAACTGCTTAATACTACTTAATAATTAATAAATCTAATTTTTATTAATATTTATTATAATTTTAAATATTCATTTTAATTATTTATTAGTTTATTTTTATAGAAATATTTATTACAAAATAAAGTATGAGTGCGACAAATATAATTTAATTAATTTATTTTAAATAAAAAAAATATACGCTTATAAAAGAATTAAAAATTTAAAAATTAAAAATTATTATCCAGTAATATATTTTAATTTAATTTTGAATCAATTAGTGTTTTTAAATATTTTTTAATTAATAACAATCTTTTTATTAATAGTTTATTAATTTAATTTTTAATCATTATTATATTATCTATCAATAAAATTGTTTATATTAAATTTATATGATATATAATTCTTATTATTATTATAACTAAATATTGTATTTACATTTCAAAAAATTGTAAATATTAATATATTTTCAAAGGTTAAAACCTATGAAAATGATAACAAATTATAGAAAATTTTTTTGTTATTTTATTTTTTAAATAAAATCTATAAACCACTAAAAGCCTAAAAAGATAAATTTCTAAACTCCTAAACGATAAAACCTCTAAATACTTATTCTATTAAACTGGCATAGATTAATAATAAATCATAAATCTAATTTTAATTTTTATTCAGTTAGATTTTAAATTTTTATTTTAATTATTTATTAGTTTATTTTTATAGAAATATTAATTACAAAATAAATTATTAGTGAGATAGATCTAATTTAAATTAAAATAGTATCCCAAAATAATAAATCTCATTTTTTTTCATTATAATTTTAAATATTTATTTTAATTATTAATTTGTTTATTTATATATAAATATTAATTACAAAATAAATTGAGCTAGACAAAAATAATTTATATAAATTATCATTCATCAAAAAATTATAGATAAACTTTTTAAAAGAAAAAAAAAATTTCAAAACAAAAAATTATTATATAGTAAAATATTTTGCTTTGCTTCTAAATCATTTTAGCTTTTTTAATTATATTTTAATTGATATCTATCTTATTAATAATAAATTATTAATTTATTTTTTGATCATTTTTAGAATATTTATGAATACAATTGTTTATATTGAATTTACAAGATATATAATTATTAAGATTATGATGACTAAATATTATATTTACATTTGAAAATAATTTAAAAATTAGTACATTTTTAAAGGTTATCATCTTTGAAAATGAGATAAAATCAAAAAAATAATTTTTTTTATTTTATTGTTTATATAATACTTAACAACTACTAAATGACTAAACACTTAAATCATTAAACTCCTAGACCCCAAAACCCTTAAATACTTAAACATTTAAACCATCTTTAAAGGTTTAAGTATTTATAAATAATATATTAATATCTATCAATAAATAATAGTTTATTAATTTATTTTTTGATCATTATTATATTTATTTTTAGTTTATTAATATCTATCAATAAAATTATTTATTTTTAATTTACATGATATATAAATAATATGTTTATCATAACTAAATATTGTATTTACATTTGAAAAAAAAATTTAAAAATTATTATATTTATAATGGTTATAACCTTCAAAATTGATAAAAAATTTGAAAATTAATTTTTTTGTTATTTTATTATTTAAATAAAACATATAAACTACTAAATGCCTAAAAACTTAAATCTATAAATTCTTAAACTCCTAAATACTTAAACCATTAAACCACTATACCCTAAATAATTAGTCATAAATCTTATTTTTATTTGTATTCATTATAATTTCAAAATTCATTTTAATTATTTATTAGTTTATTTTTATAGAAATATTAATTGCAAAATAAAATTATGAATGAGACAAATATAATTTAAATAATTTATCTTCATAAAAAAAATTTATTAGCTTATAAAAAGAATCAAAAATTTAAAAATAAAAAATTATTATTTTGTAATATATTTTACTCTGATTTTAAATCATTTTAGGTTTTACAAATATATTTTAATTAATATTTATCTTCTTAAAAATAGTTTATTAATCTATTTTATGATCAGCATTATAATATCGATCAATAAAATTATTTATTTTAAATTTTCATGATATTATTAACATTTAAAAAAATTAAAAATTATAATATTTTCAATGGTTATATCCTTGAAAATGAGAAAAAATCATAAAAATAATTCTTTTGTTATTTAATTATTTAAATAAAACCTAAAAACCACAAAATACCTAAATACTTAAATTACTAAGCTCCTAAACCCTGATACTACTGCACCACACACACATAGCGACGGACCATAGCACACACGTGCACATATTATTGTCCATTTTGGTGTAGCATTTAGAGGGGCCAGCAAGTCCTAGAAGCAACTAGAAGTATGGGCCACTAGCTTGTAGAAGGCCCACTAGCAAGCCGGGTTGATAACATTCAGACAACTGACGAGACCGAGCAAAGTGGCCGGGAGTAAACCAAGGATTAGCTAGGAGTGGGTCCAACTAGCTCTATCAGGCAGCATAGAGGGCCACCCAACCATCGCCCAACAGGAGTAGCGGATAATCCATGATTAATTGGAGAGCTGGAAAAATCCGAAGCATCACCAAGCAGGGGCAGTAAGCAATGGAGTCGAGAACAGCAACATGGGAGCGAAAGACTCAAACTTTTAGTATATGTTTGCCGTCTTATTTGTATTTCAGACTTTGTATGCACCATCTACTTGTAGAGACGGATCATGACATACTCACACACACAATCTTGTTTGTCTATGTAGCATGCAATGAGGGCAACTGGACCCATGAGTATCTCTAAGTGGAGCCCACTAATGTATTTTGTAAATACACATTAGGCGATGCTACACTCGTAGTAGTAGAAGACCCATCTTTATAGCATTTTGTAATTTTACTTGTATTCTAGCTTGGTTGTACGCATAAATAATTAGACTATGAGATGAACCTCATCACACATACACACAGATGCATGCATATTTTTTGATTTTTTGTCGGTGCAACATACAGCCACTTCTTGTAGCTCGAGGAGGAAACATTCTAACCCAAGAGATACTCTTTTGAGGATCATTGGAGCAAAAGAATGTGGAATTCAGAGGTGAGAATGAATTGACAAAATGCCGTAGATATGGACATGTGGATTTATGGGTATTCAGTTTTACATCTATTCCATTATTTAGCAATGACATAGGCAAACACTTGATGCTGCTTGTTACACACATCCACAATCTTATATTTTCATAGTTTTAATATGGTGAATCATTCAGGTTCCTCCAAAAGGCTTGGACTAATCCGAATGGAAAGGACGTAGTGCACATAATGACTCAATGCCAATTCTGAAGTCGGGGAATGCCAGGTGATTTTATTTTTATTCGTATGCTTGGAATTATTACGGATTATGTTTTTTTATGTATTTTATGCATAGAATCATTAAGGTGCATAGGATTTAGTGGGCTGGCCTAAATTAGTCACCATTTTAGTCTCTTGTAAGTTATGTGCCTAAATGATAAATAAAGTGTGTATTTTTCAAAAAAATAAAACAATAAAAAACCAGAAACCCTAAACATTAAATCCTAAACCTTATACCATAAACTATAACCATAATCCATAAACCCTAAATCCTAAATCTCATGTTTTGCACTTTTATAATCAAATGACTAAGTGTTAAATTTAAATTGAAATTGACAACTTTTAGGAATGTCACAAATTTATTTTTTTGTATATGTAACACAGAGTCATGAATCAAGGGGTAAGTTATGGATTCAGTCACTTTTTTTGCTTTAGATTATTGTAGCATTAGCAATGATCATGATTGTATATTATGTCTTTAGAACACAAAATCATATCGAGGAGAGTATGCTAACTTGTGTCTCTCTGTTAAACATATTATTATGCCACTAAGAATGATCTTGAATACATATTTAATCACTATAATACTGGGTCACAGTATTGGATATGACCATAACTTGTGCATTTTATCTTTATATTGCAAAGTCATTGCACTAGGAATGATTGTAACTTTGTACATTTCTCAAGAACAAAAGTCATGATCCTAGAAATAGTTAAAGCTATGGTACTACTCTTTATAACTTTCTATAGCTAAACTTCTTGGGATTGGAAATATCACAATGGCTTTTTCCTTTGATGTGTGATCTCAAGTGTCATAATGCAAGACTAATATTTTGAGCAACGATTAAAACCTTTTATACATTTGAATATGATTTATTTACACCTTTTGGTTATTGTGAGCTTGTATACATAACTCATTTAATATAAAAAGAAAGAAATGATAGTTTTCATATCCATGGGGATATGAAAAAAAGGCTTAGACATGCCAATAAAATAAATTTTTGATTCTTGATTAAAAGAGATCCGATACTTCTTGCCCTGCTCAAACCACCAAGGGGCTAGTTTATTCTAATAGGCTACAAGGTGGTTATTTTTTTATAGGTGAACTATTTTTTAAAAAAATTGCTTTGAGTGTGTGCATAAGATATATTCTAGAAGAAATTACAATAATCAATATAAATAGCATCCTTAACAACTTACTATTTGAACACATAGGGGTATAAGTTTGGTTTAGTATGTTAGCATACATGAGTCAAATTACCTTTGATAGCCTAGTGATTCAACATCAAATATGATGAGACATAATCGAGATAAATTAAAAGCTCCTATTATTTTCGTTAGAGCTTTAGCAATCATTCTAGTGTTGAGAGAAGAACAAAATAAATTATTTTAATTATTCAGTATAATTTTAATTTTAATTTTAATTATTTATCAATTTATTTTTATAGAAATATTAATTAAAAAATAAATTATTAGTGAGACAGATCTAATTTAAATTAAACCGGTATATCCTAAATAATAAAGAATAAATCTCATTTTTTTTCATTTTATTTTTAAATATTCAAATTTAATTTTTTATTTGTTTATTTTTATATAAATATTAATTAAAAAATAATTTGTGTTACACAAATATAATTTATATACATTTTTTATAAAAAAAAATTATAGTTAAACTTTTTAAAAGAAAAAAAAATTTCAAAGCAAAAAATTAATTGTATAGTACTATATTTTGCTTTGCTTCTAAATCATTTTAGGTTTTGTAATTATATTTTAATTGATATCTATCTTATTAATAATAGATTTTTAAGTTATTTTTTCATCATTATTAAAATATTTATCAATAAAAATGTTTATATTGAATTTATATAATATATAAATATAATGATTATTATAACTAAATATTATATTCACTTTTGAAAAAAATTTTAAAATTATTATATTTTCAAAGGTTATAACCTTTGAAAATGTGAAAAAATAAAAAAAAATATTTTATCTTTGTTATTCTATTATTTAAATAAAACCTATACACCACTAAATATCTAAGCATTTAAATCACTAAACTACAAAATCCCGATACCTCTATATATATAATCCTTTAAATCGGTATGCCCTAAATAATAATTAATAAATTTCATTTTTATTTGTTTTCATTATAATTTCAAATTTTCATTTTGATTGTTTAGTTTTTTATTTTTATATATGTATTAATTATAAAATAAACTATGAGTTAAAAATATAATTTATAAAAATTATTTTTCATCAAAAAATTAATAAGCCTATAAAAAGAATAAAATTTAAAAACAAATAATTATTATTTAGTAATATATTTTGCTTTTATTTTGAATCATTTTAGGTTTTGATATTATATTTTAAGTAATATCAATCTTATTCATAATAGATTTTTAATTTATTTTTTGATAATTATTAGAATATCTATTAATTAAATTGTTTATATTGAATTTATATGATATATAATTAAGTTGATTATTATAAATAAATGTTGTATTCACTTTTGAAAAAAATTTAAAAATTATTATATTTTCAAAGGTTATAATCTTAAAAAACCAGACAAAATAATAAAAATAAATTTTTAGTTATTTTATTTTTTAAATAAAACCTTTAGACCATTAAATGATTACGACTTAAATTAGTAAGCTCATAAAATGAATATTTAAAATTATAATGAATACAAATAAAAATGAGATTTATTATATATTATTTAGGTTATATAAGTTTAATGGTTTAAGTATTTAGGAGATTTAAATGTTTAGGCATTTTGTGGTTTATAAGTTTTATTTAAATAATAAAATAATAAAAAAATTATTTATGTTAATTTTTATCATTTTGAAGGTTATAACCTTCGAAAATAAAATAAAATTTAAAATTTTTTCAAATGTAAAAAAAATATTTAGTTATAATAATCTTAATAATTATAAGACATTTAAATTGAATATAAGTATTTTTATTGTTATATCATATAAAAATGATCAAATAATAAATTAATAAACTTTTATTAATAAGATTGATAGTAATTAAAATATAATTGCGAAACAAATATATAATGATTCAAAATCATAGTAAAAATATATTACTAAATAATACATTTTTGTTTTTAAATTCTTACTTCTTTTTATAAGCTTATATTTTTTTTTGATTAAAAATAAATTATTAAAATTATATTTTTCAAACTCATTATTTATTTTGTAATTAATATTTCTATAAGAAATAAACTAATAAATAATTAAAATGAATATTTAAAATTATATTGAATACAAATTAAAATGAAATTTATGATTTATTATATTTGGTATACGGGTTTAATGGTTTGATTATTTAGGAGTTTTGTCATTTAAGAATTTATCTATTTATGTTTTTAGGCATTTACTGGTTTATAGGTTTTATTTATATAATAAAAATAAAATTTTTTTTTTTTAGATTTTTTCTTATTTTCAAAGGTTATAACAATTACAAATAAATTAATATTAAAATTTTTTTGAAATGTGAATATAATATTTAGTTATAATAATATTAATAATTATATATGATATAAATTCAATATAAATAATTTTTTTGATAGATATTTTAATAATGATCAAAAATTAAATTATTAAACTATTAATAATAAGATAGATATTAATTAAAAAAAATTTACAAAACCCAAATTGATTCAAAATTAAAGTAAAATATATTATTGGATAATAATTTTTAATTTTTAAATTTTAACTTCTATTATAAGTGTATATATATTTTTTGATTAAAAATAAATTATTTAAATTATATGTGTCGCACTCATAATTTATTTTGTAATAAAAATTTCAATAAAAATAAACTAATAAATAATTAAAATGAATATTTAAAATAATAATAAATTGAAATATAAATTCAATTTATTAAGTAGTTTATAGTGGATTAATGGTATATGTATTTAGGCATTACGGGGTTTAGAGTTTACTGATATAACTGTGTATGCATTTAGTGGTTTATAGGTTTTATTTAAAAAATAAAATAACATCAAATTTATTTTTTCATTTTTTCATATATCCAAAGGTTATAACCTTTAAAATATAAAATTTTTAAACTTTTTTGAAAAGTGAATTTAATATTTAGTTATAATAATCATTATATTTAAATATCATATAAATTCAATATAAACAATTATATTGATAAATATTCTAATAATGATCAAAAATTAAATTAATAAATAATTTTTAATAAAATAGATATCAATTAAAATATAATTAAAAAATCTAAGATGATTTAGAAGGAGAGCAAAATATATTACTATATAATAAATTTTAGTTTTTAAATTTTTATTCTTTTTATAAGTTTATCCATATTTTTCGATGAAAAATAATTTATGTAAACTATATTTGTCTAACTCATAATTTATTTTGTAATTAATATTTATATAAAAATAAACGAATAAATAATTAAAATGAATATTTAAAATTATAATGAAAAAAAATGATATTGAGATTTATTATTTATTATTTAGGGTTACCGGTTTAAAAGAATTATTATTTATTATTTAGGGTTTTCGAGATTTAGGAGTTATTAAATTAAGTGTTTAGGTATTTACTAGTTTATAGGTTTTATTTAAACAATGAAATATCAAAAAAAATATTTTTTTTATTTTTTCACATTTTCAAATGTTATAAACTTTGAAAATATAATAATTTTAAAATTTTTTTCAAAAGTGAATTCAATATTTAGTTATAATAATCATTATATTTAAATATAATATAAATTCAATTTAAACAATTTTATTGATAAATATTCTAATAATGATAAAAAAATAAATTAATAATCTATTATTAATAAGATAAATATCAATTAAAATATAATTACAAAACCTATAATGATTCAGAAGCATAGCAAATTATATTATTATATAATAATTTTTTTGTTTTAATTTTTTTTTCTTTTAATTAGTTTATCTATATTTTTTTTGATGAAAGATAATTTATATAAATTATAATTGTCTAACTCATAATTTATTTTGTAATTAATATTTATTTAAAAATAAACAAATAAATAATTAAAATGAATATTTAAAATTATAATGAAAAAAATAAAAATGAGATTTTTTGTTTATTATTTAGGATATATCTGATTAAAAAAATTATCTATTTAGGGTTTTCGACATTTAGAAGTTATTCATTTAAGTATTTAGGTATTTAGTGGCTTATAGGGTTTATTTAAATAATGAAATAACAAATAATTTATTTTTGATATTTTTTCAAATTTTCAAAGATTATAACCTTTAAAAATATAATAATTTTAAAATTTATTTAAAAATGTGAATACAATAGTTAGTAATACTAATTATTACAATATATAATATAATCTAAATTTAAACAATTTTATTGATAGATATTATATCAATTATCAAAAAATAAATTAATAAACCATTATTAATATGATAGATATAAATTAAAATTTAATTACAAAAACTAAACTGATTAAAAATCAAATTAAATTTATTACTAAATAATACTTTTTGTTTTTTAGTTTTTGCTTATTTTTATAAGATTATATATTTTTTGATGAAAAATAAATTATTTAAATTATATTTGCATCACTCATAATTTATTTTGTAATTAATATTTCAATAAATTATTTATATTATATTTAAGGTATACGAGTTTAAAGGTTTAAGTATTTAGGGGCTTCGGGGTTTAGGAGTTTAGAGATTTATGTGTTTAGATATTTAATGGTTTATAAGTTTTATTTAAACAATGATATAACAAAACATTAATTTTTTGTTATTTTTTCTTATTTTTTAAGGTTATAACCTTTGAAAATATAAAAATTTTAATTTTTTTTAAATGTGAATACTATATTTAGTTTTGATAATATTAATAATTATATATCATATAAATTCAATATAAACAATTATATTGATAGATATTATATTAATGATCAAAAAATATATTAATAAACTATTATAAATAAGATAGATATTATTTAAAATATATTTGCAAAACCAAAATTTATTCAAAATCAAAGTAAAAGATTACTAAATAATAATGTTTTTGATTTATTGCTTCTTTTTATAAGTTTATATTTTTTGTTCTTAAAAGTATATTATTTAAATTATATTTGTCTTACTCATTATTTATTTTGTAATAAATATTTTTATAAAAATAAACTAATAAATAATTAAATGAATATTTAAAATTATAATAAATAGAAATAAAATTAGATTTATTAATTATTATGTACTATATAGTGGTTTAATGGTTTATGTATTTAGGCATTACGGGGTTTAGGAGTATACTAATTTAATTATGTATGTAATTAGTAGTTTATAGCTTTTATTTAAAAATCAAAATAACAAAAAATTTATTTTTATTATTTTTTGATTTTTTCAAACGTTATAACCTTTGAAAATATAATAATTTTTAAATTTTTTTTAAAAGTGAATTCAGTATTTTGTTATAATAATTATTAAATTTATATATCATATAAATTCAATATAAACAATTTTAGTGATTAATATTCTAATAATGATCAAAAAATAAATTAATAAATATTATTAATAAGATTGATCTCAATTATATTATAATTACAAAACATTAAATGATTCATAAGCAAATCAAAATATATTACTATATAATAATTTTTTGTTTTGTAATTTTTTTTTATTTTAAAAAGGGTATCTATATTTTTTTCATTAAAAATAATTTACATAAATATTATTTGTCTAACTAATAAATTATTTTTTAATTAATATTTATATAAAAATAAACAAATAAATAATTAAAATGAATATTTAAAATTATAATGAAAAAAAATGAGATTTATTATTTAGTATAAACCGGTCTATTTTAAATTATATCTATCTCACTAATAATTTATTTTGTAATTAATATTTCTATAAAAATAAATTGATAAATAATTAAAATAAAAATTTAAAATTTTACTGAATAAAAATTAAAATGAGATTTATTATTTATTATTAATGTATACCAATTTAATAGTTTAAGTAATTAGAGGTTTTGTCGTATAGGGGTTTAGCTATTCATGTTTTTTGGCATTTAGTGGTTTATAGGTTTTATTTAAACAACAAAATAACAAAAAAAAAATTTAATTATTTGTCATTTTAATAGGTTATAACCTTTGAAAATATAATAATATTTAAAATTTTTTGAAATGTGAATACAATATATAGTTATAATAATTTTAAAAATTATATATCATATAAATTCAACATAAACAATTTTATTGATAGATATTATAATAATTTTTAAAAATTAAATTAATAAATTATTAATAATAAGATATATATTAATTAAAAAATATTTACAAAACCCAAATTAATTCAAAATTAATGTAAAAATTATTATTGGAAAATTATTTTTAATTTTTAAATTTTTATTTCTTTTATAAGCGTATATATTTTTTTTATTACAAATAAATTATTTAAATTATATTTGTCGCACTACAATTTATTTTATAATAAAACTTTATATATAAATAAACTAAAAAATAATTAAAATGAATATTTAAAATTATAAGAAATTGAAATAAAAATTATATTTCTTAATTATTAAGTAGTCTATAGCGGTTTAATGGTTTATGTATATAGGCATTACGGGCTTTAGGTGTCAACTGATTTAACTGTGTATGCATTTAGTGGTTTATTGGTTTTATTAAAAATTAAAATAACAAAATATATATTTTTATTATTTTTTTATATTTTCAAAGGTTATAACCTTTGAAAATATAATAATTTTTAATTTTTTTTAAATATAAATTCAATATTTAGTTATAATAATCATTATATTTATATATTATATAAATTCAATATAAACAATATTATTGATAAATATTCTAATAATGATAACAAAATAAATTAAAAATCTATTATTAATAAGATAGATATCAATTAAAATATAATTACAAAACCTATAATGATTTAGAAGCAAAGCAAACCATATTACTATATAATAATTTTTTGTTTTTAATTTTTTTTCTTTTAATAAGTTTATCTATATTTTTTTTGATGAAAAATAATTTATATAAATTATATATGTCTAACTCATAATTTATTTTTTAATTAATATTTATATAAAAATAAACAAATAAATAATTAAAATGAATATTTAATATTATAATGAAAAAAAAATTAGATTTATTCATTATTATTTAGGTTATACCAGTTTCATTTAAATTATAAATGTCTCACTAATAATTTATTTTTGTAATTAATATTTTAATAAAAATAAACTGATAAATAATTAAAATAAAAATATAAAATTATATTGAATAAAAATTAAAATGAGATTTATGAATTATTAATAATATATACTAGTTTAATATTTTAAGTATTTAGAAGTTTTGTCGTTTAGGACTTTAGCGATTATGTTTTTAGGCATTTAGTGGTTTATTGGTTTTGTTTAAACAATGAAATAACAAAAAAATTATTTTGATATTTTTTCACATTTTCAAAGATTCTAACCTTTGACAATATAATAATTTTAAAATTTTTTAAAAATATAAATACAATATTTAGTAATAATAATCATAGTAATTATATATATTATAAACTAAATATAAATAATTTTTATGATAGATATGATATCAATTATCAAAAAATAAATTAATATGTTATTATTATTATGATTGATATAATTAAAATATAATTGCAAAACCTAAATTTATTCAAAATCCAAGTAAAATTTATTACTAAATAAATATTTTTGTTTTTTAGTTTTTGATTCTTTTTATAAGCTTATATATTTTTTTGATGAAAAATAAATTATTTAAATTATATTTGTATCACTCATAATTTATTTTGTAATTAATATTTTAACAAATTATTTAAATTATATTTAAGTTTTACTAGTTTAAAGGTTTAAGTATTTAGGGGCCTTTGTGTTTAGGAGTTTAGATGTTTAAGTGTCTAGGCATTTAGTGGTTTATAAGTTTTATTTAAACAATGATATAGCAAAAAATTTATTATTATTATTTTTTTTAATTTTTAAAGATTATATCCTATGTAAATATATTAATTTATAAATTTTTTTCAAATGTAAATATAATATTTATTTATAATAATCTTCATAATTATAATTCATTTAAATTCTATATAAATAATTATATTGCTAGATATTATAATTATGATCAAAAAATAAATTAATAAACTATTATTAATAAAATAGTTATTATTTAAAAAGTATTTGCAAAATCTAAATTTATTCAAATCAAAGTAAAATATATTACTAAATAATAATTTATTCAAATATATAAATTATATTTGTCAACCTTAATTTATTTTGTAATTAATATTTATATATATATAAATAAATAAAAAATTAAAATGAATATTTAAAATTATAATAAAAAAAAATGAGATTTATTATTTATTATTTAAGTATACTAGTTTAATTTAAATTAGATCTGTCTCACTAATAATTTATTTTGTTATTAATATTTCTATAAAATAAATATAAATAATTAAAATAAAAATTTAAAATCATACTGAATAAAAATTAAAATGTGATTTAAGATTTATTATTAATGTATACCAGTTTAATTGTTTAAGTATTTATTGATTTTGTCGTTAGGAGTTTAGCAATTTATGTTTTTTTACTTTTAGTGGTTTATAGGTGTTATATAAAAAAATAAAATAACAAAAAAATTATCTATATTTTGTTATCATTTTCATGAGTTATAACCTTTGAAAATATAATAATATTTAGAATTTTTTGAAATGTGAATACAATATTTAGTTTTAATAATATTAATAATTATATATCATATAAAATCAATATTAACAATTTTATTGATAGATAATATTATAATGATCAAAAATTAAATAAATAAACTATTAATAAAAAGATATATATTAATAAAAAAATATTTAGAAATCCCAAATTGATTCAAAATTAAAGTAAAATATATTACTGGATAATAATTTTAAATTTTTAAATTTCTACTTCTTTTATAAGCGTATATTTTTTTTATTAAAAATAAATAAATTAAATTATATTTGTCGCACTCATACTTTATTTTGTAATAAATAATTCTATAAAAATAAACTAATAAATAATTAAAATGAATATTTAAAATTATAATAAATAGAAATAAAAATTAGATTTATTAATTATTAAGTATTATATAGCAGTTTAATGGTTTATGTATTTACGCATTACGGGGTTTAGGAGTTTACTATTTTAACTATGTATGCATTTAGTGGTTTATAGGTTTTATTAAAATATATATATATATATATATATATATATATATAATTATTTTTATTATTTTTTTATATATTCAAATGTTATAACCTTTGAATATAAAATAATTTTTAATTTTTTACAAAAGTGAATTAATATTTATTTATAATCATCATAATAATTATATATCATATAAATTCAATATAAACACTTTTATTGATAGATATTCTAATAATTATCAAAAAATAAATTAAATATATATTATGAATAAGATTTATATTACTTAAATATAATATCAAAACTTAAAATGATTCAAAAGCAAAGCAAGATATATTAATTAATATTAATTATTTGTTTTTAAAATTTTTATTCTTTTTATAAGCTTAACTATTTTTTGATGAAAAATAATTTTTATAAATTATATTTTTAACTCAATTTATTTTATAATTAATATATATATATAAATAACTAAAGAATCAAAATGAATTTTTTAAATTATAATGAAAAAAATAAAAATGAGATTTATTAATTATTATTTAGGGTCAACCCGTTTAAATGATTATCTATATAGTGGTATCGAGATTTTGTAGTTTAGTTATTTAAGTGATTAGTCATTAGTGATTTATAGGTTTTATTTAAACAATGAAATAATAAAAAAATATTTTTTTTTGTTTTTTCACATGTTCAAAGGTTATAATTTTTGAAAATATAATAATTTTAAAATTTTTTTCAAAAGTGAATATTATAATTAGTTATAATAATTATTAAATCTATATATCATATAAATTAAATATAAATATTTTTATTGATAAATATTCTAATAATGATCATAAAATAAATTAATAATCTATTATTAATAAGTTAGATATCAATTAAAATATAATTACAAAACCTAAAATGATTCATAAACAAAGTAAAATATATTACTATATAATATTTTTTTGTTTTTAATTTTTTTATTCTTTTAATAAGTTTATCTATATTTTTTTGTTGAAAAATAATGTATATACATTATATATGTCTAACTTATAATTTATTTTGAAATTAATATTTATATAAAATTAAACAAATAAATAATTAAAATGAATATTTAAAATTATAATGAAAAAATTGAGATTTATTCTTTATTATTTAGGATGTACCTATTTAAAAAATTAATCTATTTAGGGTTTTCGAGATTTAAAAGTTATTGATTTAAGTATTTAGGCATTTAATGGTTTATAGATTTTATTTAAATAATTAAATAACAACAAATTTATTTTTGATATTTTTTCAAATTTTCAAATGTCATAACATTTGAAAATATAATAATTTAAAAATTTTTTTAAAATGTGAATATGATATTTAGTAATAATAAATATTATAACTATATATAATATAAACTAAATATAAACAATTTTATTGATAGATATTATATTAATTATCAAAAAATAAATTAATAAACTATTATTAATATGATAGATATAAATTAAAATATAATTTAAAAACCTAAAATGAATCAAAATCAAAGTAAAATTTATTACGAAATAATAAATTTTTTTATTTTTTGTATCATTTTATCAGCTTATATGTTTTTTTGATGAAAAATATATTATTTAAATTATATTTGTATCACTCATAATTTATTTTGTAATTAATATTTCTATAAATTATTTAAATTATATTTAAGGTTTACGAGTTTAAAGGTTTAGGTATTTAGGGGCATCGGGGTCTAAGAGTTTAGATATTTATGTATTTAGGCATTTAATGGTTTATAAGTTTTATTTAAACAATGATATAACAAAAAATTTATTTTTGTTATTTTTTCTCATTTTGATGCTTATAAACTTTGAAAATATATCTATTTTTAAATTTTTTTAATATGTGAATACTATATTTAGTTATGATAATCTTAATAATTATATATCATGTAAATTCAATATAAAAAATTATATTGAAATATATTATATTAATGATCAAAAAATAAATAAATAAACTATTATTAATAAGATAAATATTATTTTAAAAATATTTGAAAAACGTAAATTTATTCAAAATCAAAGTAAACTATATAATAAATTAATACTTTCTTTGATGTTTTGCTTCTTTTTATCAGTTATATTTTTTGTTATTAAAATTAAATTATATAAATTATATTTATCTTCCTCTTAATTTATTTTTAATTTATAATTCTATAAAAATAAACTAATAAATAATTAAAATGAATATTTAAAATTATAATGAATACAAATAAAATAGAGATTTATTATTTATTAATGGATATTATAATAATGGTCAATAAAAAATTAATAAACAATTATTAATAAGAAGGATATAAAATAAATATAATTGCAAAATCTAAAATGATTCAAAATAAAAATAAAATATATTACTAAATAATAAATTTTTGTTTTTAAAATGTTGCCACTTTTTATAATGATATATATTTTTTTGATGAAAAATAAATTATTTAATTTAGATCTGTCTCACTAATAATTTATTTTGTAATTAATATTTCTATAAAAATAAACTGATAAATAATTAAAATAATAATTTAAAATTATACTTATTAAAAATTAAATTGAGATATATGATTTTTTATTAATATATACCTATTTAATAGTTTATGTATTTAAAGTTTTTTTCATTTAGGAGTTTAGCAATTTATGTTTTTAGGCATTTAGTCGTTTATAGCTTTTAATTAAACAATAAAATAACAAAAAAAATTGTAATTTTTTTTCATTTTCATAGATTATAACCTTTGAAAATATAATAATATTTAAAATTTAAAGAAATGTGAATACAATATTTAGTTATAATAAGATTAATAATTATATATCATATAAATTTAATATAAACAATTTTATTGATAGATAATATAATAATGATCAAATTTAAATTAATAAACTATTAATAAAAAGATTGATATTAATTAAAAAATATTTACAAAACCCAAATTGATTCAAAATTAAAGTAAAATATATTACTTGATAATAATTTTTAATTTTTATATTTTTACTTCTTTTATAAGTATATATTTTTTTTGATTAAAAATAAATTAATTAAAATATATATGTCGCTCTCATAATTTAATTTGTAATAAATATTTGTATAAAAATAAACTAATAGATAATTAAAAATATTATTAAAAATTATAATAAATAGAAATAAAAATTAGATTTATTAATTATTAAGTAGTATATAGCGGTTTAATGGTTTATGTATTTAGGCATTATGAGGTTTAGGAGTTTTCTGATTTAACTGTGTATGCATTTAGTGGTTTATAGTTATTTTTATATATCATATAAATTAAATATACATATTTTTATTGATACATATTTTAATAATGATCAAAAAATAAATTAATAATCTATTATTAATAAGTTAGATATCTATTAAAATATAATTACAAAACCTAAATTAATTCAAAAACAAATAAAAATATATTACTATATAATAATTTTTTTTTAATTTATTTATTTTTTTAATAAGTTTATCTATATTTTTTTTTGTTGAAAAATAATTTATATAAATTTTTTCTCTTTCTTATAATTTATTTTGTAATTAATATTTATATAAAAATAAATAAATAAATAATAAAAATGAATATTTAGAATTATAATGAAAAAAATAAAAATGAGATTTATTATTTATTATTTAGGATATACCTGTTTAATAAATTTATCTATTTAGGGTTATCGAGATTGAGACGTTATTGATTTAAGTATTTAGGCATTTAATGGTTTATAGCTTTTATTTAAAAAATGAAATAACAAAAAATTTATTTTTGATATTTTTTCAAATTTTCAAATGTCATAACATTTGAAAATATAATAATTTTAAAATTTTTGAAAAATGTGAATACAATATTTAGTAATAATAATAATTATTATCACTATATATAATATAAACTAAATATAAACAATTTTATTAATAATATTATATTAATTATCAAAAAATAAATTAATAAACTATTATTAATATGATAGATATATTTAAAATATAATTAAAAAAACCTAAAATGATTCAAAATCAATGTAAAATTTATAACTAAATAATAATTTTTATTATTATTTGCATCATTTTATATGCTTATATATTTTTTTGTTGAAAAATATATTATTTAAATTATATTTGTCACTCAATATTTATTTTGTAATTAATATTTCTATAAATTATTTAAATTATATTTAAGGTTTACGAGTTTAAAGGTTTAGGTATTTAGGCGCTTCGGGGTTTAAGAGTTTAGAGATTTATGTATCTAGGCATTTAATGGTTTATAAGTTTTATTTAATCAATGATATAACAAAAAATTTATTTTTGTTATTTTTTCTCATTTTTGAATGTTATAACCTTTGAAAATATAACAATTTTTAAATTTGTTATATATGTGAATACTATATTTAGTTATGATAATATTTATAATTATATATCATGTTTATTCAATATAAACAATTATATTGAATTATTAATGATCAAAAAATATATTTGCAATTAAAATATATCATGTTAATTCAAAAAATATTGATAGTTATTATATAAATGATTATAAAATAAATTAATAAACTATTATTAATAAGATAGATATTTTTTAAAATATATTTACAAAACGTATATTTATTTAAAATCAAAGTAAAATATAATACTAAATAATATTTTTTTTGATGTTTTGCTTCTTTTTATAAGTTTATATTTTTTGTTATTAAAATTAAATTATTTAAATTATATGTCTTCAACATAATTTATTTTTATTTTATAATTATATAAATATAAACTAATAAAAAATTAAAATGAATACTTAAAATTATAATGAATACAAATAAAATTGAGATTTATTATTTATTATCCAGGATATACTTGTTTAATGGTTTAAGTATTTAGGTATTTTGGGGTTTAGTGATTTAAGTGTTTAGACGTTTAGTTATTTATACTTTTTATTTAAAGAATGAAAAAATAAAAATATAATTTTTTGATTTTTTTTAATTTTTAAAGGTTATAACCTTTGAAATTTTAATAATTTTTAATTTTTTTTAAATATGAATATAATATTCAGTAATAATAATCTTAATAATTATATATAATGTAAACTCAATATAAATAATTTTATTAATAGATATTATAATAATGATCAATAAAAAATTAATAAACTATTACTAATAAAAATGATATAAATTAAAATATAATTACAAAAACTAAAATTATTCAAAATCAAAATAAAATATATTACAAATTAATAAATTTTTGTTTTTAAAATTTTGCCTCTTTTTATAAGCCTATATATTTTTTTTGTTAAAAAATAAATTATTTAAAATAGAGCTCTCTCACTTATAATTTATATTGTAATTAATATTTCTATAAATATAAACTGATAAATAATTAAAATACAAATTTAAAATTACACTTAAAAAAAATTAAAATGAGATTTATGATTTATTATTAATGTATACCAGTTTATTAGTTTAACTATTTAGAAGTTTTGTCTTTTAGGAGTTTAGCGATTTATGTTTTTAGGCATTTAGTGGTTTATAGGTTTTATTTAAATAATAAAATAATAAAAAAAAATTTGTAATTTTTGCTCATTTTCATAGGTTATAACCTTTAAAAATATAATAATATTTAAAATTATTTGAAATGTGAATATAATATTTAGTTATAAAAATTTTAATAATTTTATATCATATAAATTCAATATAAACAATTTTATTGATAGATATTATAATAATGATCAAAAATTAAATTAATAAACTATTCATAATAAAATAGATATTAATTTAAAAATATTTACAATACCCAAATTAATTCAAAATTAAAATAAAATATATTACTTGATAAAAATTTTTAATTTTTAAAATTTTACTTCATTTATAAGAGTATATAACTTTTTTGATTAAAAATAAATTATTTAATTTATATTTGTCGCATCATAATTTATTTTGTAATAAATATTTCTATAAAATAAACTTATAAATAATTAAAATGAATATTTAAAATAATAATAAATTGAAATAAAAACTAGATTTCTTAATTATTAAGTAGTATATAGCTGTTTAATGGTTTTTGTATTTAGGCATTACGGGCCTTAGGAGTTTACTGATTTTACTCTGTATGCATTTAGTGGTTTTCAATATTTAGTTATAATAATCATTCTATTTTTATATCATATAAATTAAATATAAACAATATTATTTATAAATATTCTAAAAATGATGAAAAAAATAAATTAATAATCTATTATTAATAAGATAGATATCAATTAAAATATAATAAAAAAACCCAAAGAAATTCAGAAGAAATCAAAATATATTACTATATAATAATTTGTTGTTCTGAACTTTTTTTCTTTTAAAAAGTTTATCCATATTTTTTTGTTGAAAATTAATTTATATAAATTATATTTTCCTAGCTCATAATTTATCTTTTAATTAATATTTATATAAAAATAAACAAATAAATAATTAAAATGAATATTTAAAATTATAATGAAAAAAATAATATTGAGATTTATTCTTTATTATTTTGGGTTTACTGGTCTAATTTAAATAAGATCTCTCTCACTAATAATTTATTTTGTAATTAATATTTCTATAAAAAAATTGATAAATAATTAAAATAAAAATTTAAAATTATACTAAATAAAATTAAAATGAGATTTATTAATTATTATTAATGTATACCAGTTTAATATTTTATGTATTTAAAGGTTTTTTCGTTTATGACTTTAGCGATTTATGTTTTTATGCATTTAGTGTTTTATTTGTTTTATTTAAACAATGAAATAAAAAAAATTATTTTTAATATTTTTTCACATTTTCAAAGGTTATATAACCTTTGACAATATAATAATTTTAAAATTTTTAAAAAATGTGAATACAATATTTAGTAATAATAATCATTATAATATATAATATAAACTAAATATAAACAATTTTATTGATAGATATGATATCAATTATCAAAAAATAAATTAATATGCTATTTTTAATATAATAGATATTAATTAAAATATAATTGCAAAAACTAAAAATATTCAAAATCCAAGTAAAATTTATTACTAAATAATAATTTTTTTTAGTTTTTGCTTCTTTTTATAAGATCATATTTTTTTTTGATGAAAAATATTTTATTTAAATTATATATGTATCACTCATAATTTATTTTGTAATTAATATTTTAATAAATTATTAAATTATATTTAAGGTTTTACGCGTTTAAAGGTTTAAGTATTTAGGAAATTTTGTGTTTACGACGTTTTAAGGGTTAAGTATTTAGGGGATTTTTGTTTTTAGGAGTTTAAAGGTTTAAGTGTTTAGGCATTTAGTAGTTTATAAGATTTATTTAAACAATGATATGAAAAAAATTTATTTTATTATTTTTTTTAATTTTTGAAGGTTATAACCTTTGAAAATATAAAAATTTTTTAAATTTTTTTTAAATGTAAATATATTTTAGTTATAATAATCTTAATATTTAAAGTCATTTAAATTCAATATAAATAATTACATTGCTAGATATTATAATAATGATAGAAAAAAATTTAAAAACTATTATTAATAAGATAGATATTATTTAAAATATATTTGAAAAATCTAAATTTATTCAAAATCAAGTAAAAATATTACTTAATAATAATTTTTTTAATGTTTTGCTTTTGTTTATAACTTATATTTTTGTTATTATAAATAAATTATTTAAATTAATTTGTCTTACTCATAATTTATTTTGTAATTTATAATTATTATAATAAACTAATAAATAATTAAAAT
>JAREIK010002066.1:311562-344284 GCA_029783825.1 Sapria himalayana | reverse complement strand
CAAAGTAGTGTGTATATACTTGTATGCATGCATATGCTACTGAACACCCACACAAAGACACACATATACCTATATACATAATGTATTTATAAAGTTACACATGAAACTATTATATATATATATGTGTGTGTGTGTGTGTGTAAATGTATTTAAAATTTTTGATTTTGAAAATTTAATTAAAATAAATTATTATATATTGTACACGATGTATAAAATATTGTAAATTTTTATATTTTAAACAAATATTTGTGTGTGTGTGTGTGTGTGTGTATGCGTGTGTGTGTGTGTGTGTATGGTGTGTGTGTGTATGCGTGCGTGTGTGTGTGTGTGTGTGTGTTGTGTGTGTGTGTGTGTGTGAAGCATATTAATGCATAAAATGAAATTATGAATTAAATATATGAGCTTCTATTTTATTCAAATAGTTGTTTTTTAATATTTATTTTAAAAAAATATCATTATACTAATATAAATAAATGAAGTTGGCATATTTGTAAATTATTTTATTTTTACAATCATGTTAAAAATGAAAATATAGTTTATAAATAGATAATATTGTTTTTGTTATTATATATAATTTTTAATTAAAATATTAATATCTATAAATTTTTACCTGTTATTTATTGTTATTAATAAATTTTTAGAAACTTTAAAATTCAAACAAATATAATGTAGTGCATATAAATAAATACTTTTTATGTTTCGTAAAAAATCAATTATTTCTTTAATTCTATTCAAAGAAAACATATTACCATATAAATATTTGAGTAAATTTTTCTACAATTAATTATTTTATTTTATTTTATTCAAAATTTATAAATGACCAAATAAATATATGAATTTGTTTTTTCAAATAATTATTTTTAAATTTTTTTTTCAAATTGAATACAAGACAATGTTTTTTTTTGTAATTAATAGATACATTTCAAACATTGTTTATTTATAATAAATATAACATATTCCATATTATCAGGTGCAATTTTTATTTTGTAAATAAATTTTATTTTTAAAGTTTTATCTTTGTAAAATGAAACTACATCACATATATATTTTAAAATTTTTTTTAATATTTATTTCACAGACATATTGTTATTTGTTTTATAATTTACAACATAAATTTTAACAAATGAACATTTTATTAGAAATCAAATTTAGTTAAATGATATTAAGTGGAACAAAATACAAACACTAAACATATTAAAGCTTAATGATTAATACAAACTTATAAAAATAAAATAAAAATACTTTTAGGGTTGAAAAAATTCATTTTAAGTTCCTAAAATATCTGGGAAAATGATAAAGATTTATACATTATCCAAAAAAACATGTATGAATGAGATGAATGATATGAATGGATATTAAGTTTCTGAACCATGTAGTTATACATGTTGTAGATGTAGTTATATATAATGGACACCAATAAAAATTTAGGGTTACTTCTAATGACCTAACCTGATCCAGAATCTTATTTGTGTATGATTTCCACCTCACATTGGTCTCACTACTCCATTCTTAGGTTTGATTTGTTGGGATAATGGTAGAAAGCTGTGTTTAGAGGTTTGAGGATCTAGAAAATGTCTAGTTCTCATTAAAATTATCATTTCTAATAATTTTAAAATATGAGTATGTACTCTTGCTTTTCAGGCATGCTTCGCATGTGCTTCTTATTAAAGTGAAAAATAATAGTCTTGTTTTGCATTTTTTTCTTTAAATAAAACAATAATTAAAAGAAGGATTCTGCTAGTAGAAGCTGATGATCACTCCAATTGGGGCTCCTTCATTATTAGAAGACTTCATGTTCAATATAATGGTTGATGTTCATGCTGAGGTGGATCATTTTCATTCTTCAGCAATAAATTATCAAGGTAGAGACTTGAGGTGGGTCATTATTTTTTGTTTTTTTATCTTACGAAGGTGTGAAATAGAAATATGGCTATGATTTCTTCACTGGTGACTAGAGGAGCTAGGGGAGAGAAAGGAACATCAATTTCATGAATAGATTATACTTTATGCAATGTCGTTAGATGTATTGATGAAGATGTAATAAAATTTTTTATGTTTTTGTTTTAACAATGTAATATATAGTATCATAAAAATTTATTAGTTGCTTTTTTATTTTGTTAATTATAAATTATGGTTTATAGTTTATGTTTTTATTTAATTTAATATAAAAACTTAAAAATATGTAATCAATTTTTTGAAAAAAATTAAAATAGTAAAAATAATTTTCGAATGAAAATAGCTAGGGATTTTTCCTCTCGCTAATTTAGCGAGGGACTTTTCTATAAATCTAAAATACGATCAAAATTAGCAAGGGAAAAAATAAATTTAGCTAGGGAATTTTACGTCGTTAAAAATTTTTTGATAGGGAATTTTTCGAACATTAATTTTTTGCGATGAGCACATTAGTTTTGGAAAACTTCGGCCATTAATCCATCATTATTCTGTTTTAGCAATAGTAAAATCCTATTTAGCTAGAGAATATTTCCAATTTCTTTGGGATTTTTTTTGTAGTGATATATATTTGACAATCTTTATTAAAGTATATCTATCAATCTATTTATCTAACTATTTGTCTATCTTTCTATCTGTCTATATATCTACATATCTATATATCTATCTAAAAATTTATTTTTTTATTTGTATGTCTACCTATCTATCTTTTTATCTATCTATCTATCTATGTATCTATCTAACTGTCTGTCTATATGTCAATCAATCAATCTCTGTCTATCTATCTTTCTATCTATCTATTTTTCTATTTGGGTATTTATCCTTTTGTCCTTTTCTCTGAATCTCTAATTACCTAATTTTATATATTTGTAATTATCAAACTATACATCTTTCTATCTGTATATCTTTCTAACTATCAAATTTTTTTTCAGTCCATCATTATATTAGTCAAATATATATATCTTTCTATCTATATATCTATCTACCTGTCTTTTTATATACCTATCTATCTGTCTACCTATTTCTCTATCTATTTGGATATTTGTCCATATGTAGATTTTCTATTTGTCTATATATCTATTTTACTAACTATCTAACAATTTAACTATCAATCGAACAATGAATCTAATAGTCTATCTATTTATCTATCATTATATCTATCTTACTATCTATCTATTTATCTATCTGTTTGTATGCCTATCTATCTATCTTTCTGTCTATCTATCTATCTATACATCTATCTTTTTGGTTATCAATCAGTCTATCTATCAATCCATATATATTACTATTTGTCTATATGTATATCTGCTTTTATATCCATCTCCCTATCTACCTATTTTTTATCTGACTAACTTTATTTTTTCTATTTGTCTATCTATCTACCTTTCTATCTATCTTTTTCTCTTTCTATAAGTCTATTTGTCTATCTATCTATTTATCTATTTATCTATTTTTTTCTATCTATATGTCTATAATTATATTTGTCTATCTATCAATCTATCTATCTATTGATTAACCAATTCATATAGCTATCTATCTATCTAACTATTTGTCTAAATATCTATTTGTATATCTACCTAACTCTTTAACTATCAATCAGACTATCAATATATTAGTCTACATATTTAAATTTCTATCAATCTTTCTTTTTATCAATCTATCTTACTATCAATCTGTCAATATGTCTATCTATCTATCTATCAATTTTTCTATCAGATTATTTATCTATCTATATATTTATCTCTATATATTTATCTATCAGATTATTTTTCAATCTATCTGTCTATCTATATATCTGTCTTTCTGCATATCTACTTATCGACCTAATTATTTATCTCTCCTACTTTCTATATATCTATTTGTGTATCTATCTATCTACCTTTTATCTGACTTTTTATTAGGCAATTTGTCTATCTATCTATCTATCTATATGTCTATCTATCTATCTATTTAACTATTTATCTATCTGACTATCTTTCAATCTATCTATCAGGCTATATGTTTATATATATATATATATATATGTCAAACTATCTATATTTTTATCAACTTATCCTCAAATCTACTTTTTTGTCTATATATATATATATATGTTTATTTGTCATTTTGTAAATCTATATATCTGTCAATTTGGTTAATAATCAATCAATCTATCTATCTATATGTTAATATGTCTAACTATCTAATTATATATCTATTTGTCTATCTATCTATCTATCTATCTATTTATCTATCTATATATCTATCTAACTATATATATGTCTATCTATCATTCTAATAGTCTATCAATAAATTTTTCTATTTGTCTATCTATGTTTTTGACTATATGTTTATATGTCTATCTGTTTATTAGTTTATCTATCTATATATCTGTCTATCTATCTACCCATCTATCACTCTACAAATTTCTATATCTATTTGTGTATTTATCTATGTATCTATCTTTCTAATTGTCTATATTTCTATTTTCCTAACTATTTGACTATTTAACTATAAATACAACTATCAGTCTTTCAGTAAATCTATGTATCTATTTATCTATCTATATATCTATCTCCTATCAATCTATCCATCTATGTCTATCTATCTATCTAACTATTTCTCTATTTGTATATCTACCTTTCTACTCATCAACCTATCTACATATTTGTTGATCAGTCTATTATATGTCTATATATCTATTTATCTATCTTTGTATAAATCTATATATCTATCTATCAATCTATCAATCTATCTGTCAATCTTTTTGTCTATATATTTGTCTATCAATATCTCTATCTATTTTTATATGTCTTTATCTATCTATCTATATATTTTTCTGTCTATCTATATGTCTATCAATATGTCTTAAATGTGACTTTCTTTTTGTTAATCTATCTATTTGTCTATCTATTTTTCTTTCTATCTATCTATGTAAATATCTATATATCTGTCTATCTATCTATTTATATATCTATCTATCTTTCTATATATTTATATGTTTATCGTAATGCTTATATTTGATATATATATATATATGTCTATCTATCTGTCTATCTATCTGTCTATCTAACTATCTTTCTTTCAATATTTCAATCTATCTGTCTATCTATTTGTCTATCTATATATCTATTTATTTCTCTATCTATCTATCTATCTTTTTATCTATATATCTATCTAACTATCTATCTTTCTATCTATCTATCTATCTATCTATATATCTTTCTATCTATCTCTCTATTTAACTATCTATTTATTTATTTTTTTATCTATATGTCTATCAATCTATCTATTATTTATATCAATCTAAATATGCATATGTCTTTTAATCTATCTATCAATATATCGATCAATCTATATATATATATATATTTGTCTATCAATCTATCTATTTGTTAATCAATCAATAAATCAATCAATATGTCTATCTATCTATCTATATATCTAACTATCTATCTATATATATGCCTATTTATATATTTATCTATCTTTCTGTCTAACTATCTTTCTATCTTTTTATCTATCTATCCATCTATTTATTTTTCTATCTATCTTTCTTTATGTCTAAATGATCTCTTAATCTATCTATCTATCTATATGTTTAATATTCTATCGATCTATCAAATAATCTGACTATCTATCTATCTATGTATTTGTTTATCTATCTGTTTGTATATGTTTCTATCTATCTATCTTTTATATCTATCTATCTACCTATCTATATGTCTGTCTAACTATCTTCCTATCAATATATCTATAAATTAATCTATCAAGTTGTCTATAAACCTATGTATCATACAATCTATCAATCTGCCTATCTATATATCTTTATATCTATTTGTCTATCTATTCTTCCATCTATCTATTTATCTTTTCTAACTAATCATCTTTTTATCTATAGATCTATCTGTCCACCTATATATATCTTTATATATCTATCTATTTATTTGTTTATCTATTTGTCTATCTATCTATCTATCTATCTATTTATCTATTTCTCTATCTATTTGTTTATCTTTCTATCTATCCATTTATCTATCTATCTTTTTGTCAATGTCTCTCTCTATCTATGCGTCTATCTTTGTATGTTTCTATAGTTCTATCAATGTGTCTATTTACTATCTATCTCTATATCTATCAATCTGTGAATCTATTTGTCTATCTATTTTCTATCTTTCTATATATATATATATTTCTATCTATCTGGCTATCTATCAATTTATCTATCAATTTATCTATCAATTTATCCATCGATCTATCTATCTGTGTGTGTGTGTATGTCTATATTTTTATTTATCTCTCATTTTATATAAAAATCAATTAATCTCTTTGTCTATCTTTTTATCTATCTATATGTCTATGTATCTAATTATCTTTATGTGTATCTTTATATATATATGTATGTATGTATTTATGTATGTATGTATGTATGTATTTGTATCTTTATCTATCTTTCTATCTATTTGTATATCTTTATGTCTATCTATCTATTGATATATATATATATATATATATATATATATATATATATATATATATATATATATATATCTATATGTCTATCTATCTGTCTTTTTTTATAATAATCAAATAATCTATCTGTCTATCTTTTTATCTATCTATCTAACTATCTATTTATCTAAATATCTTTATAACTATTTGTATATCTATCTATCTATATGTCAAAATATCTACATATCAATTTGTTTATCAATATGTCTTTTATTTGTCTATATATATGTCTAACTATATGTTTATTTATCTATTTGTCTATCTATATGGCTATCTTTCTTCTATCTATCTATCTATCTACTGTCTATCTATATGAATTTCTACCTACCTACCTATCTATCTATCTATATCTATCTATCTATTTGTGTATCTCTCTATCTTTGTTTATAACTATCTATCTAGCTATCTATCTTTCTATCTATCTATATGCTTTTCAATTTGTCTCTCTATCTGTCTGTCTATGTATTTATCTATCTATCTTTCAATTTCTCTATCTATATTTCTTTCTATCAATCTACCTATATGTCTACCTATCAGGCTATCTATCTATCTAACTATCTATTTGTCTTTCTATCAATCTATATTTCTATCTTTTTATCTATTTGTATATCTATCGATCTATCTTTATATCTATCTATTTATCTATCATATGTCTGTCTGTCTAACTATATGTCTATCTATCTTTCTTCTATCTATCTTTCTTCTATCTATCTTTATATATATCTGACTATCTTATTGTCTATCTAACTATCTATCTATATGCCTATCTATGTGTTTTTCTTTTTGTATATGGATCTACTTATCTATCTATATATCTATATTGCTATCTTTCTATCTTTATATATATATATATATATATATCTATCTATCTATCTATCTGAATAATAATCTATCAATATATATATCAAACTTTCTATCTACTGATCAATCTATTTATCAATCACTCTATCAAAAATTCTTTAAATCTATCGAACTATCTTTGTATCGATCTGTCTATCTATATGTCTATCAATTTATCTATTAATCTGTTTATCTATCTATTAATCTATTTGTCTATATTTTAATATTTCTATATGTGTGTCTGTCTTTCAAGATGTCTATCTATTTGTCTGTATGTCTGTCTAAATATACATCTATCAATCTATCTATTTGTGTGAGTGTATATATATATATATATATATATATCTATATCTATATATAATTATCTATTTATGTATATGTCTATCTATCTATCTATTTATCTATCTATCTTTCTGACTTTCTATCTTTATATCTATTTGTCTATCTATCTATCTATCTATCTATCTAGCTATCAATCAATGTATGAATCTATCAATAAATATGGGTATCAATATATCTATCAATCTATATATCTATCTTTCAATCAATCATTATATCAATCTATCTATCCATTTGTTTATCTTTCTATATATCTAGATAGATAGATAAATAGACAGACAGACATATAGATAGATGGAAAGAAAGAAAGAATGATTAATAGATAGATGAATATATAAATTGATATATAGATATATAGATAAATAGATTGGTACAAAGAAAGACAAATTGACACAAAAATTGATAGAAAATTGATAAATAGATTGTTAGACATATTGATTAATAGAATGATAGACTGATTGATAGACAAATTGATTGATTAATTATAGATAGATTAATTAATTGATAGATAGATAGATTAATAGACTAACAAATAAATATATTTATAAATAGATTGATAAGCAAGTTGATATAAAGATAAAAAGACTGATTGATAACTGATAGATAGATAGATAATTATATATAAAGATAGATAGATAGATAGAAAAATATTATTAAACAAATAAATAGACAAATAGATAGACAGATAGATAGCTATATAGATAGATAGAAATAATAAAAATTTGAGAGATAGATAGATAGACAGATAGATAAATAAATAAATAGACAAACTGGCAGACAGACAGACTGCCAGATAAATAGATAGATAGATAGAATTATATATATATATAAATATTTTGATAGAAAGATAGAAAAATAGATAGATAGATAGATAGACAGATAAATAGATAGATAAATAAAAAGAAAGATAGGTAGATAGATAGACATACAGACATACACAAAAATATATAGACATACAAATAAAGCTAAAAATAGATGGACAGATAGATAGTTAAATAAATAGAAAGACATATAGATAGATAGATAGATAGATAGATATATTGTCAGATAGGTAGACAGGCATGACAGTAAGCATACAGAAAAACAAATACATAAAAAGATAGACACACAAATAGATAGACAATTAGATAGATACATAGATAGATAGATAGTTTGATAGATAGATTGATCGATAGATTGATAGACAAATAGATACATAGATTTATAGACACATAGATAGGTAAATAAATAAATAGATAGGTAGACAAAAATATAGATATATATAATGATAGATATATAGATAGATAGATAGACAAAAAGATGGATATATAGACAGACATACAGATAGATAAATAGATAAAATATTGTTAAACAAATTGATTGATAGAATGATATACATATTCATAGATAGATAGATAGATAAATTGATAGATTGATAGAAAGATTGATAGATAGATAGATAGATACATAGACATATAGAGAGACAAATAGATAAACAAATAAAAACACACACATAAAGATAGATAGATTATTATATAGATAGATAGACATACTAATATATAGATAGATAGATCAAGAGATAGATAGGCAGATAGATAGATAAAAATATAGTCTTATAGATTCATTTATTGATAGATTTTTAGATAGACAAATAGATAGATAGATTAAAAAATAGATAGATTGATAGATTAATAGATTAATAGATAGACAACTAAATTGATATATTATAGACTAATATATTGACAAATAGATAGAGAGTTAGATAGATAAATAGATTGATAGATTGATAGAAAGACAAATAAATAAATAGATAGATAGACAGATAGATAGAGAAAGAGATGGATAGATATATAGACATAAAGATAGATAAAGAGTTAGACAAATAGATAGAAAGACGAATATATAGACAAATAGGCAGATAGTTAGTTAGAAAGATAGATAGACATATAGATATATAGATTGATATTCAGAAAGATAGATAGATCGATATAGAGATAGATAGACATATAGATATATTGACAGATAGATAGATAGACAAATTAGTGGATATAATGATAGACTGATTGATAAATAGATTTATAGACAAATTAGTAGACAGATAAATACACTGATTGATAGGCAGATTAATAGACAAATTGATAGATAAATAGAAAGATAGACAAATAAATAGCTAGATAGATAGATAGCAACTAGATAGGTAGATCGATAGATAGAAAAATAGAAACACATGCATATTGGTAGATTATTAGATAGATAGATAAATAAATATATCGACAGATAGATAGTTGATATAAATATAGACTCTTTGATAGATGATAGATAGATAGATTAATAAAAAGATTTATAGTCAGATTGATAGATAAATTTATAGATAGATAAATAGACAGATTGATAGATAGAAAGATAGATAAACAGATTGATAGATATATAGATAGATAGATTGATTGATAAAAAGATAGATAGACAAATAGATAGTTAGATAGTTAAATAGGTAGATAGACTAATAGATAGACAAAAAGATAGATAAAGAGATAGACAAATAGATAGACATATATATAGACAGTTAGATAAAAAGTTAGATATATTGATATATAGATATATAATTAGATAGACAGACAAACAGATAGATAGATAGTAGATATATAGATATAGATAAAAATAGATAGACAAATAGATTGATAGACATATAGATAGATAGTCACATAGAAAGAAAGAGAGATAGAGATATAGATAGATAGAAAGATAAATAAAGATATAGTCAGATAGATAGATAGATAGATTGATCATTATATAGACAACTATATAGATAGGTAGATTGATTGATATACATATAGAAAGACAGATAGATACACAGATAGATACCCATATAGATAGCTAGTTAGATATATAGACAAAAGATAGATAGATATATATACAAATAGATAGATAGAAAGATAGATAATTGACAGATAGATAGACAGATAGATTGATAGATATATAGACAATTTTATAAATAGAATGATATAAGATTAATTAATAGATTGATAGAGAGAGTGATAGAAAGATTGATAGACAAATTCATAGACTGATAGATAAATAGATAAATAGATTAGTAGATAAATAAGTAGATAGATTGGTAGAAAAATAGATAAATAGATATATATACAGATAGATAGATAGATAAATAAATAAATAGATAGATAAAAAAATAGTTAGATAGAAAGATATATTTATTGATCGATAGATATATAGTAATATTGACAAACATATTTATTGATAGATAATTAGATAGAGAAATAAATTGACAAATAGAAATATAAATAGATAAACATATACATAAACATATAAAAAGATAGAATGATCAATTGATAGACATATAGATAGTATTATAAAAAGGAAGATAGATAGATTAATTGATAGATAGATTGAGTTTTAGATAGATAGATAGACAGATAGACATATAGACAGATAGATTGATTGACCGATAGATATACATGATATATAGATTGATAGATAGACCAATATATATATAGATAGATTGATTGATATATGTAGATAAATAGACAAATATATTAATAGATATATAGATAAATAGATAGATAGATAGACAGAATGATAAATAGATTGATACAAAGATTGAAAGTCAGATTGATAGAAAGGTTAATAGACAAATTTATAACTAGATTATTGAAAGTTTGTTAGATAGATTGAATGACATATAGATAGACATATTGATACACTGATAGGTAGAGAGATAGACAATTATATATAAATATATTGAATATTATTAGACAAATAGATAGATAGATATCTAGATAAATATATAGATAAATTGATAGATAGACAAATAAATAGAAAGTTAGATAAATAGGTACATAGATTGGTAGATAAATAGATAAATAGATAGATATACAGATAGATAGATAGATAGATAAATAGATAGATAGATAGACAGATATATAGACAGATAGGTAGACAGAAAGATATATTGATAGATTGATGGATGGATATATTAAATATAGACAGACATATTTATTGATAGATAGTTAGATATGGAAATAAAGTAACTAATAGAAAGATAGAAAGATCAATAGATAGACAGTTAGATAGACACATTGAAAGATAGTTAGATAGATAGATTAATTGATAAATATATTGATTTTTAGATAGACAAACAGACAGACAGACAGACAAATAGATAGATAGATTGATTGATTGACCAATAGATAGAGAAATATAGATTGATAGATAGATTGATATAAAGTTTGATAGATAAATTAATAGATAGA
Source organism: Sapria himalayana (assembly GCA_029783825.1). Lineage (NCBI taxonomy): Eukaryota > Viridiplantae > Streptophyta > Magnoliopsida > Malpighiales > Rafflesiaceae > Sapria > Sapria himalayana. The sequence goes on along the minus strand of JAREIK010002066.1, from coordinate 332,417 downwards.
TAAACAGATAGATAAACAGATAAATAGATAGATAGATAGATTGATTGATAGAAAGATTGATAATCAGATTGATAGAAAGATTAATAGACAAATTTATAGATAGTTTGATAGAAAGTTTCATAGAGAGATTGATTGACATATAGATAGACGTATTGATAGACTGATAGGTATACAAATAGATAGACAGATATATTGATATTTTATAGGCAAATAGATAGACAGGTAGATAGATAGATAAAGATATTGATAGATAGGTAAATAGATAGATACATAGATAGATACAAAGAAAGTAAGATAGTTAGATATATAAATAGATAGATAGATAGACATATAGTTAGACATATATATAGATAGAGATAGTTAATAGATAGATAGATAGATGGATAGATGGATAGATAGATAGATTGAATGATAGATAGAAATATAGATAGATAGATTAATGACTGATAAAAAAACAAATAGATAGATAGATTATTAGATAGATCAATTAATAGACAGATAGATAGATAGACAAATAGATAAATAGATAGATAGATTGATTGATATATAAATAGATATATATATATATATATATGTACGTAGATAGATAAATAGATATTTAGACAAATAGATACACAAATAAATAGATAAAAAGATAATTAGCTAAATATATAGATACATAGATAGAATGACAGATAGATATACAGATAGATATGCAAATAAATAGATAGATAAATATATAGATAGATAGACAGATATATATATAGTTATATTGATAGATATATAATAAACATATAGATAGATAGATATATAGATAAAAATATAGAAAGATAGATAAATACAATGATAGATAGATAGATAGACATATAGATAGATAGATACATAGAAAAATAGTTAGGTAGATTAACAAATAGATAAACAGATAGATAGATAGAAAGATATAAAGATAGTTATAAAGTAGAAAGACATATAGATATATAGGTATTTAGATAGATAGTCAAACATATAGATAAACAGATAAATTAATTAATTGATTGACGGATAGATAGATAGAAAGATAGAAAGAAAGAAAGATAGATAGATAAATAGATAGACAAATATATATATTGATATATAGATAGATAGATTTATAGATAGATAGATAGATCGATTGATAGATATATAGATAGATAGATAGATCCATTGATAGATATATAGATAAATAGATAGATAGATAGACAAATAGATAGACAGATAGATACACAAGTAGATAATTAGATAGAATGGTAGACGTAGATAGACAGAAAGAGAGATGGATTTCTGTCGCAAGTGTAGCCACAAATCCTAATTTTCCATCACTATTTTTGTGACAATTTTTAATTTTCCATCGCTAAAATAAAAATGGATTTAGATTTCCATTACTATTTTAGCAATTTTTTATTATAAACTTTCACTAAAATAGCCATATAAATTTGCAATCCATCGCTAAAATAGCGATGGAAAATTAGAATCCCATCAATAAACTTAGTTATGGAATTCAATTTGTCATCACTATTATGGCAATGGATTGTTGTATTCTATTGCTAATTTATTTTCTGGTACACTTTTTCAGTCATTTTAGCTACGGAATATTCCATCGCTAAAATTTAATATCCATCACTAAAATAGCTTTTTATTTAAATTTTTTTTATATTAATTAAAAGATTACTGCAATATATTTAATTTTAAATAATTAGAAACCATAATATTAAAAAACACACATTCATTATAAAAATAAATATTAATTTAGTTCATTGTTGAAAATAAAAGCAATACAAATAACTTACATTAATTAAGTTGCAACAATTTAAAAAACTCTTAACACAGTAATTAGTTCATATCATCATCTTATAAAAAAACTAGCTCATAATCTAAAAATCATGATCACGACCTACACTACAAGAAAATTCCCATATAGCTAGGGACAATTCCCTAGCTAAATGAGCATTTTCCGTTGATAAATATAATATAGTAATGGATTACCAAGTAATCGGTTCCTTATATATAAGTGCTTCTTACTAAAATATAGCAACGAATAGTGTCCCTAGCTTAAAAGTTAGCAACGGAAAGATCCCTTGCTAAAAAACACAAATTACATCGCTAAATTAGCAAGATAAATGAGATTTTCCATCGCCAAGCGAAAATAATGATAGTTGATTCCCTAACTAAAGTGTTGTCAATAAATTTTAGCGATGGAAATAGTTATTAGCTAATTAAAATTAGTGATCAAAAATTCGTCGCTAATTTTAATATTTCCCTAGCTAATTTAGAAAGGGATTTTTTTTAGATATTTTAATTTCAAAATTAATTTCAAAATTTAATTTATTTTAAAATTTTTAATAAAATAATTTAATATTTTTATTTCAAATTGAATAAAAATTGAAACTATAAATAATTTATAATAAACAAAAAATAAAATAATTTAATATCTTATTCTAATTTAATATTTTACACAATTGAAACAAAAAAAAATAACAAAATTTTATTTCATCTTATTCATCAATGTATCTACTGACAGTTGATTCATTGATGTTGCTTTCTCTCCTTATGCTCATCCGAGCATCTTTTTTCTGATGCGAGAAAGTTGTCCGAGTCATAGCACGTAATGTCTAGTGAAAAGTCCCATCACTTATAGAAGCTTTGTATGTGGAATAATGCGGTATCATATCTGTAAGAAATTTAACCCACTCATAAAAATTTTAAAAAAAGTTATGTTTTGATACATATATAATATTGTATTATATATGTAAATATATACTAGCATTTCACTCGTACATATATTACTGCTGATATGTATATAAAAATAGTAATATTATGTGTACATATAAATTGAGTACAAATATACTCAATATATATGTACATAAAATATTGTAGTATTATATGTACGTATATATTGACTTTCATACGTATATACCTCATTTTGTGTTGTTGCTGCTACTCCCGCTGCCACTCTTGCCATTGCTGTCATTGCCACCGTCACTACCAATACCATTGCTATTGTTGCCACCGTCGCTACTGCCGTAGCTGCCGCCATTGGCCGCTGCCCCCGCTGCCGGTGCTACCGCTGAATGCTACGGCTGTCGCTACCACTATTGCTACTGCTACTACCGCCGCCACAACTACTATCACTACCGCCAATGCTGCCACTGCCGCCTATACCACAGCTACCACTACTTCCGGTGCTGCTACTACTTTAGGTGTAGCAAGTGCTACTACTGCTGCCACTGCTGCTTCCAAAGCAGCCGTTGCCGCGGCTGCTGCCGCTACCTCCGATGTCATCGCTCATGTCGCTGCCGCTCCCGCCACTACTACCACCGTTGCAGCCCCTACTGCTGCCGCCGCCACCATTGGAGCCGTTGCCACTTCCGCTGATGCCACTACTGTCGCTACTACTACTACTGATAATAGGCTTTTACATACCTATAATAGGCTAAAACACTACCCAAAAATTTGGAGACACAAATATTTTCACAGATATATAAAAATAGTTCTTATAGAGATGAACAAACACAAATTAAAGTTGATTGTCATATAGCTTAAATTAAAATTTAATTAATTAATTTAATATTTTTATATTTAATTTAATAAAAAATAGAAACTATAAATGAAAATTTTAAATTAGACAAAAAAAATCCATTGAATAACTTATTCTAATACAATATTTTAAATAACTAAAAAAATAACAAAAATTATATTATATCTTAGTAATCAATGTATCTACCGACTGTGCATAAAGTATAATTTATCAATGCATTGACATTACTTTCTCTCACTCTGCTTCTCCGATCACCAACTTTTCGTTGTGAAAAAACTATCCAAGTCACGGTGCTTCATGTCTGTTAAAAAATCCATTCACTTATATAAGCTTCGTATGGGAAACCATGCAGTTACACATTTCTAAGAAATTTAAACCAATATATCAAATCAAAATAAATTAAAAAAACTATGTTTTGATAAATATATATTACTGTTGAAAAAATATACATTTATACTAGCATTTCACTCGTACATATATTACTACAGTATTTGTACATATAAATTACAGTGTTATGCATACATATATACCGAGTACATATATACTCAGTATAAATGTACATAAAATACAGTAGAATTATACATACTTATATACTGACTATATACATACATATATTTCACATTTTTTGTCGTTCCTACTAGTCCCACAGCCACTGCCGCCTTGTCTCCCCTATACATATATATCGCCGCTACCACGGCTGCTGTCGCCGCTGCCGCGGCCATTGCCGCCACTGCCACCGCAGCCCCTGCTGTCGCTGCTGCGGCCATGGCCACTACTGCCACTACTGTCACTGCCGCGGCAGCTATCACTGCTGTTGTCGCTATCACTGCTACCACTGATGCCGATACTGTCGCTTCTGCTGCTGGTACCGCAGCTACCGCTAATGCTGCTACTGCCACTGCTATCGTTGCTGCCGCCGCTATCACCGCTGGCACAGCTACCACCACCACTCATGTCGGTCTGAGGGCCCATTTCCAATCACTCTTTTTTAATGTTGAGTGTGATTCTACTATTTCCTTTTGTTTCTCCAGAGCTGTCCAATTATTTGAAACCTGCTTAAGCCGATGTTTGCTTTGTTCTAAATATTTTGTCCTCGTGTATTTTGCCCAAAGACCATCATTTTCAATCAGCCTCCACCATCCTTTACAGTCACAGGCGGTGGCCATATCCTGTAAAGTAATTATTCCTAGACCTGCTTCTGCTTTCGGATAACAGATGTCTCTCCAATTTTTCCAGTGAATTTTTCACTTCCCATCTTTTTTCCCCCATAAAAAATTTGCCATTTGTGTTTCTAATTAATTTATGAATTTTTTCGGAGGGTGCATCACAGATAAAATATGTACCAGTGTACTTTGTAACACATGCGAGATTAATGTGATTCGTCCCCTGAAACCTAGTAAATCTTCTTTCCAGCCCGCTATTTTCTTCCTCATTTTATCTTGAAGCAGTATTAAATATTCCTCTCTAAATCTTCTTTCATAGATTGGGCATCCTAAGTAAGTTAAAGCTCCCTTATTTTGTGAGAAGCCAGTTATGTTTTTAATTTTATTTATTACCTTTTCTGTAGCCTTTTTTGCCAGCATAAACTGGCATTTCTTTTTATTTACAACATGTCCTGTTTCTAATTCAAATAATTGTAATAACTCCATTAGATTCGTAATAGATCTTTTACTTGCATTTGTAAAAATTATTAGATCGTCAACATAAGCTAGACAGCCTATTTGTAGAGTATTTTTTGGTTGTCTAAAAGGTAATATTTTCCCTTCTGACATTCTTTTATTTAAATTGAGAATAAGCAGTTCTATGTATATATCAAATAGTAAGGGGGATAATGGGTATCCCTGTCTTAGACTTCTTTTTGGTTTAAATTCCTCTTTTATATTTCCATTTGTAATGATTCTAACCCAAACACTTGAAATACATCTATATATTAAATCAATGCATAATTCAGGAAAACCATACTTTCTCAAAACATAACAAAGAGTGTCCCATTCCACCCTATCGAATGCTTTAGACAAATCCAATTTGATTACTAGGTTATTACCTCTTGTTTTAGTTGAAATATCTTTCATCATTTCTGATGCTAACTTTATATTTTCAATCATTAGTCTGTTTTTAATAAATCATGTTTGCTCTTGTGATATTATTAATGGAAAAATATTACTTAATCTATTTGAATTATTTTAGCCTAATTCTTATAAATCAGATTACATAAGCTTATTGGTCTGAAGTCTTCACATATCTATGGAGCTTCTTTTTTGGGAATTAAAACTATAAACGAGTTTGCCCAAGCTTTAGGAATATCTGCTCTAGCAAAAAAAAACTAGCACTTACAGTGACTAGATCATTCTTAATAATGGGCCAATTGAGCTGAAAAAAGTAATTATTCCAGCCATCTGGTCCCGCAGCACTATCTTTATCATGATTAAAGACTGCTATTTTTACCTCTTCTTCTTCTGGGATCTTTTCCATCGTTTGATTCTGTTCTTTTGTAATGGAAGTCCCTACCTCTTGTATTAAAAGGTTCCCTTCATGAGGCATCTGATCATACAAGTGGGATTTAAAGAAGTCCTCAAAAAGGGTTCCGAGTTGCTTATCTTCTTTTATCCATGTTCCTTCTTTATTGTTTAAAACTTTAATTTTATTTTTGTGTTTTTATTTTACACTTATTATGAAGAAATTTAGTCTTTCTATCACCATCTTTTAACCATTTAATTTTTGCTCATTGTTTCCAGTATATCTCCTCCATGTGTAATTTTAAACTCAATTCAGCTTTAGCCTTATTTAGTACTTGTCTGATTGCTTCTTCATTTTTATTATCGTATTCTTTTTCTAGCTTTTCCACTTGTTCTTCTGCTTGTTTTATTTTATAATTTATATTTCCAAAAACTTCTTTATTCCAAGATTTTAAATGTTTTTTTTGTCTATGTAACTTAGTCATTAGGACCTGCATCGGTTTCCCCTGTGCTGGTTCTGACCATGACTCTCTTACTAGTTTTTCAAATTCTATATGTTTTCCCCACATATTTTGAAATTTAAAAGTACATGTACCTCTTTTATTATTATGAATTGTTATGAGGAGTGGAGAGTGGTCTGAACAGGTTCTGTTTAAGTGTCTAAGCCCTATAGTCCCATGTGAGGCTACCCACTTAGCATTGCACATTACCCTGTCTAGCCTAGCCCAAATTGCTCCTCTTATTCGCCAATTATTACACCAAGTGTAATTTGAACCTGTGAAGTCTATTTCCATCAAGTTGGAATTAAAGATTGCCTCATTAAATTGAGACATTGCTATTGTGTTCGGGGTTTTTCCTCCCTTCTTTTCCAAGGCACTTCTTATCACATTAAAATCTCCTCCTATAATACAGGGAGAGTTTTTCACCGCTATTTCCTGCATTTTCTCCCATAAGACTAATCTAGATTTTTTATCATTTTTGGCATAAACTATCGATATTATGTCTTCTAATTTATTATTCATTTTAAAATGCACTATCTGTTATGTGTCTTTTAATATTTCAATATCTAAATAATTATGCCACATTATCCAGAGTTTACTGTTTAGGTTAGCAAATGAATTATTAAACCCTAATATTCGACTATATTTAACTATTTGTTCTTGCTGAGTCATAGGCTCTACAATAACAACCAATGAAATCTTATGTGTTTTAATCAATCTTTTTAAACTATTTATCGAAGGGTTATTTTCCACCCCTCTAATGTTCCAATATATGTAACTATCCATTAAAACCTAATTTAGATTGTGATCTTATTGTACATTTTGACTCGTATGTTTTATCAAAATATTTCCTCATATTCCTAGCACTCTTGGGTGCAATTGATTGAAGTATTTCATTATATTTTTCTTGCTTACCGAGTTGCATGGCCATTCTTTTTATGGCTTTCATAGATTGATCCCTAGTGAGTTTTTTACAATTCTCCTCATAAATTGCTAGATCATCTTTCGCTTCTTCTAAATTACTTTCTTCATTTGCTTCTAATATTCCAAATGGGGGACAACTAAATACCTCTGATTCTTCTTCCGGGAAGTCAAGGAGGTCTTCATCTATCCAACTATAATCTTCTATTTTTTCCTTTAACACCCTTCTAAGTTTGTTTTTTCTACCTCTTTTCCTACTAGCTTTCACCTCCTCCCATCCCTCTTCTTTATTTTCCTCATTTCTTATCTCTAAGCTTGCTTCTATATTACTTTTACCTTCTTCCATATCTAAGAAATAACTCCCTATCTCTCCCTACTCTCCTCTTCTTCCTCCTCTAAAGCTTGTATTTTTCCATGTTTCGGGCCCCCTTCCTCTCTCCTTATCCATTTCTCAACCCTTCTTCTTCTACCTTCCTGCCATTCCATCTCTCCTGTATGTTCTGTTCCCATTTTGCACACATCCATATCGTGCCCAAGTCTTTTACATGTTAAGCAATAAGAGGGCAATTTTTCGGGTATGGTAGTTTGCCAAAACCCCTCATTCTATCCATCTTCGCCTTCGCCTATCCATATTCTACACAGGGGTTGTGTGAGGAGGTTTCACTTCACACAGACATGAGCCTTACTCGACTGTGTCATTGACACAGTGGCCTTATCTTGAATCAGTGGGTTGCCCAAACAAGAAGATCTAGCATAGAGAGAATGGGCGTTAAACAAATATATAGGGAGGTTCGGCAAATAGAACCATACCGGGGCAAGGGGCGCCTCCACCGTTGGACTGAAGTCCTTCGTCCATTTTAGCACTCGCATGGGATAACCATTAACTTTCCAACATCCTCTATGCCATAAATGATAGTAGTCTTCATTCCAAAAACACTACAAAAAAACATGCTTTGCGTCATAATCTTCCAACTTAACCTTACCCGTGAGCTTTAGAGAGAAGATAAATTGAAGAATGTCGCTCGAGCAAGGCCTGCCGTGGGAAAACTTCCCGACAAGCATGTGTTCATAAGGCGCCTATAACTTCTTCATATCTTCGGTTGAAAATATGTTAACGGGACTCCCGTTATTTTCTCCGAATGAGCGTGAAGGAGGTGCGGGCTCCTTTGTTATCGAGGCAAAAGACTTATTTTTTAAAAATAAGTCATTTGCTCCATTTTCAGCTTGAGAGGAGCTTGATTTGAGCAAAAATGTGAATTTTCTCTCTCTAGAAAATGGGATTTTCTCTCTCTAGAAGTTGAGAGCATTTTTGAAAAAAGCACTATCCATCTATGTATTCATTTATCTATCTATCTATCTATATGGTATATGTATCTATCTGCCTATCTTTTTTCTATCTATATGTTTATTAGTTTATCACTTTATCTATCTACATGTCTATATATCTATATATCTATCTAATTATCTTTCTATCTGTCTATTTATGTATATATCTATATGTCTATCTATCTATCTATTTGTCTGTCTGTCTATCTATGTATGTATCTATCTGTCTGTCTAGCTATCTATTTATCTCTCTATCTGTCTAACTTTTTTTCATTCTATCAATCTATATGCTATATCTATCTATCTCTCTATCTATATATCTAATTATCAGTATATCTCTTTTTCTATCTTCTTGTTTATCTGTATAAATTTCAAAGTCACAATCTTTCTATTTGTCTATATATGTGTATCTCTATCTATCTTTCTATCTAACTATTTATCTATCTATGTATCTATATATCTGTCTACATATCTATCTGTTTATCTAACTATATGTAAACTTGTCTATCTGTCTATCTATCTATCTATCTATCTATATGTCTATCTATCTATCTGTTATCTATCTATTTATCTATCTTTCTATCTATATTATTTATCTATCTATATGTCTATCTTTTTATCAGATTATCTTATATCTTTCTACTTGTCTATCTGTCTATCTATCTATCAGGCTATCTCTCTATCTATCTACATGTGTATATGTCTATCTATCTATCTTTTTAAATGTCTATCTATCTATTTGACTATATTTTGTATTGTCTATATCTGTATATGTCTATCTATCACTCTTTAAATGTCTATCTATCTATGTCTAACTACCATATGCATATATATATATATATATCTAACTATTTGTAAATCTTTCTGTTTGTCTATTTGTTTATTTTACTTTCTGTCTATTTGTCTGTCTGTCTGTCTACTATTATTAGTCTGTATGTGTATCTGTCTGTCTCGTTGTTTGTCTATCTGTCTACATTTATATGTATCTATCTATCCATTTATCTATATAGCTATCAAATATTTATCTATCTATCAGATCTATCTGTCTGTCTATCTATCTTTCTATCTATTTATCAATATTTCTTCCTATCTGTCAAGCTGTCGATCTATCTATCTCTCTATCTGATTATCTATCTATCTATATGTCTATCTGTCTATATGTTTATCTACGTATATGTCTGTCTGTCTGTCTATCTACATTCTCTCTATTTGTCTATTGGTCTATCTTGTTATCTTTCAATCTCTATATCTTCCTATCAGTCTATCTGTCCATCTTTCTATTTGTCTATCTATCTTTCTATCTGTTTTTTGTCTATTTGTCTATCTATCTATATGGTATATCTATTTATCGCTCTATTTGTATCTCTATTTATCAGTTTATCTCTTTATATATCTACTTTTCTAGCTATCTATCTGTATATATGTCTATCTGCCTATCTGTCAATATATCTATCTGCCTATATGTCCATATAACTATCTTTCTGTTTATCTATGTATATGTCTGTCTGTTTATCTATCTATCTTTCTATCTATCTGTCTATTTAAATATCTACCTATCTATTTATTTGTCTATTAATATATATATATCTATTTATATATCTTTCAATCTATCTATTTGTCTATCAGCGTATATATCTATTAGTCTATCTATCTATCTATTAATCTATTTATATGTCTTTCAGTTTATATGTCTTTATGTCTTTCTATTAATCTATTAATCTATTTATCAGTCTTTCTGACAATATGTCTATCTCTTTATTTTTGTCTCTCTCTTTTGTCTATATGTCTATATATCTATATATCTTTTGTCTATGTATCTATCTGTCTATGTGTCTACCTATCTATCTGTCTATCTTTCTATCAGTCTATTTATCTAATTGTTAAACTATATTTATATCAATCTTCTATTTGTCTGTCTATATACGTGTCTATTTGTATATCTGTATGTCTATCAATCTATTTGTTAATATATCTATCTATCGGTCTATCTATCATTAAATCTATCTGTCTATCTGACTTTTGTCTATCTATCTATCTTTCTCTCTATCTATCTGTTTATTTAACTGTCTGTCTATCTGTCTATCTCTCTATCTCTCTATTTCACTATATATTTATTGGTTTATCTCTTTATCTATCTACTTTTCTCTCTATCTATCTAACTATCTTTCTATCAATTTATTTGTATATAAGTATATCTATCTGTCTATCTGTCAATTTTTCTATTTTTCTATTTGTCTATTTATTTATCTATCTGTCTATTTGTTTATCTGTTTAATCATATATCTTTCTATATATCTATCTATATGTCTATATATCTATCTATATGTCTACCTATCTCTCTCTCTATTTTTATGTCTCTCTATCAATCAATATATCTGTTTATCTGTATATCTGTCTATCTATATATTTGTCTATCTATCTTTGGTCTAACTGTCTATCTGTCTATTTGTCTATCTATTGATCTTCCATTCTATATATTTTTCTATCTATCTATTTATATGTTTATCTGTCTATCTGTCTATCTATCTATCTCTTTATATATCTATCTTTCTATCTGTCTATATGTCTATCTATCATCTGTATATCTATCTATATGTATATTTGTCAATCTATCTATCTATCTATATGTTAATATGTCTATCTATCTATTTATATATTTATCTATCTGTCTATCTAACTAAATGTCTATCATTCTATTTATCTATATGTCTATTTGGCTATCTACCAATCATACTATCTGTATATCATTCTATTTGTCTATCAGTCTGTCTATCTTACTACTAATGATCTATTCATCAGTCTATCTTTTTATATGTCTATATGTCTATTTGTATATCTGTCTATATGTCTATCTATAAATCTAGTTATCTACCTAAATGCCTATCTATTTATTAGTCTATCTATTTATCTATCTTTTTGGCAATTTGTCTTTTTATCTATCAGTCTATGTCTAAATGACTTTCTATCAATTTATCTATTTTTCTCTATGTCTATCTGTTTATCCGTCTATCTCTTTATGTGTCTATCTATGTATCTGTGTATCAATCTATCTGCCTATATGTTTATTTTTCTATTTTTCTATTTGTCTATATGTCTATCCATGAATCTAGCTATCTACCTATATGCCTATCTGTTTATTTAGTGTATCTATTTATATGTCTTTTTGGAAATCTATCTTTTTATCTAGTAGTCTATGTCTATATGACTTTCTATCGATAAATATATTTGTCTATTTGTCTATCTATCTATATATCTATCTATCTATATATCGGTCTATATTTCTATCTATCTATATGTCTATCTATATATCTATCTGTATATATATTTATCTATCTATATGTCTATCAATCTATATGTCTATTTGTCTATATGGTCTATCTATATATATATGTCTATCTATATATCTGTCTATCAATATATCTGTCTATCTGTCTATTGGTCTATTTGTTTATCTCTTCATCTATCTTCTATATATTTATCTATCTATCTGGCTGGCTATTTATTTATATGTCTATGTGTCTATCTATCTATCTATCTTACTATCTGTCTATCTATCTATATGTCTATCTGTCTTTCTATCTCTATGTCTGTCTATCTATCTATCTATCTGTATATCTAGATATATGTCTTTTTATCTATATATCTATCTGTCTATCTGTCTATTTGTCTATCTGTCTATCTGTCTATCTGTCTATCTGTCTATCTATCTATCTATCTATTAGTATATCTATATGTCTATCTTTCTATCTGTCTATATGTCTAACTCTCTATTTGTCTATCTATCTATATGCTTATCTGTCTATATTTCTATATTTCTATCTTTCTATCTATATATCTATCTATATGACTATCTGTCTATCTATCTATCTATATGGTCTATCTATATATATGTCTATCTGTCTGTCTGTCTGGCTATCTATTTTTCTATCTATCCATCCATCTATCTGTCTATTTGAATATTAGTATATCTGTATATCTATCTTCTATCAATCTGACTATCTATCTTTCTATCTATCTATGTGAGTTTCTATTTTATTGTCTTTTGTATATCTATCAATCAATCTATCAATTTATATGTGTAATTGTCTTTCTTCCCATCTATCTATTTTTCTATCTTTCAATTTAACTAACTATCTATCTATATAGTTATGTAATTGTCTAACTTCCTATTTGTCTATTTTTCTATCTTTCTATCTAACTAACTATCTATCTGTATATATGTCTATCTGTCTATATGTCTATCTATCTTTCTGTCTATATGTCTGTCTATCTATCTATCTGTATATCTATATATATGTCTTTCTATCTATATATATATCTGTTTATCTGTCTATTTATTATTCTATCTATCTATCTATCTATCTATTAGTATATCTATCTATCTTTCTATCTTTCTATATGTCTAACTCTTTATTTGTCTATCTATCTATATGCTTATCTGTCTATATTTCTATCTTCCTATCTATTTATCTATCTATATGACTATCTGTCTATCTATCTATCTATCTATATGGTCTTTCTATATATATGTCTATCTGTCTATTTATCTATCTGTCTGTTTGTCTGTCTGGCTATCTATTTGTCTATCTATCCATCCGTCTATCTGTCTATTTGAATATCAGTATATCTCTATATCTATATTTTATCGATCTGACTATCTATCTCTCTATCTGTCTATCTGAGTTTCTATTTTATTGTCTTCTGCATATCTATCTATCGATTTATATGTGTAATTGTCTTTCTTGCCATCTAACTATTTTTCTATCTTTCTATCTAACTATCTAACTATCTGTCTATATGTCTTTTGATTATCTGTCTAATTGTCTATCTATTTATCTATCTATATGTTTTTCTATCTATATATTTATTTGTCTGTCTATCTATCCATCTATATAACTATATATCTATGTGTCTATTTATCTATCTGACTATCTATATATCTGTTTATCTATCTATCTGTTTATTTAACTACTTGTCTATCTATCTATCTGTTTACTTTTTTATATGTCTATATGTCTAACTGTTAATCAATCAATTTATCAATCTGTCTATCTATCAATCTTTATTTCTATCTGTCTGTCTATCTGACTACCTGTTTATCTATTTCTCTATCTATCTATCTATCTATCTATCTTTATATCTATTTATCTATCAATCTTTCCATCTATCTATATGTTTATATGGATATCAACCAATCTATCTATCTGTCTATCTTGAGATCTATCTATCTATCTATCTATCTGTCTATTAGTTTATCTATCTATCTATCTATCTATCTATGCCTATCTATCTATTAGTCTATATGTATATATGCCTTTTTGTCGAACTATCAATCATTATATCTGTGTAAATTTCGATCTATCTATCTATTTATCTATCTACTGACAATCTGTCTATCTATTTATTTTTGTCTATCTGTCTTCTATCTATATATTTATCTATGTATAAGTCTATCATCTATTTATTTATCTATCTATTTATATATCTATCTGCCTAACAATTATTCAATCAATCAATCGATTTATCTATTTGTCTATATGTCTATTTTTCTATTAGTATATTTGTCTATTTGTCTATCTGTATTTCTATTTATTTGTCTATATATCTATATGTCTATCTATCTATCTATATGTCTATCTATCTATTTTTCTATCTATCTATGTATTTATCTATCTGTCTATCTATTTATCTTTCTATATGCCTATCTTTCTATCTGTCTATATGTATATCTATCTATATATATGATCTATATGTCTATCTCTCTATATGTATATCTTTTTATTAATTTATTTTTTTATCTATCTACTTATCTATCTATCTATCTATATATGTGACTATCTTTCTATCTGTCAATTTGTGTATATGTCTGTGTATATCTATCTATTTGTCTATATGTCTATCTATTTATCTATTTATCTATTTGTCTATCTATCTATCTATCTATCTATCTATCTTTGTGTCTATTTTTCTATCTAACTATCACTTTATCTGACTATCTTTAAATATATCGATTTGTATATATGTATATCTATCTCTTTCTAAATGTCTATCTATTTGTGTCTATCCTCTGTCTCCCTATCTATCTATATATCTTTCTATATATCTATCCATTTATCTAGCTATATATCTATCTATCTGTCAATTTGTATATTTGTATGTCTGTCTTTGTGTCTGTTTGTCTATCTATCTTTTTGTTTGTTTGTTTATCTGTCTTTCTATCTATCTTTTGTTTGTGTGTCCGCATGTATATCTACTTGTTTATCTATCTGTCAGCCTATCTATCTGTCAGCCTATCTATCTGTCTGTATATATATATATATATCTCTCAATCTATCTATTTGTCTTTCTGTCTATATGCTTATCTATCTATCTGTCTATTTGTCTATTTGTCTATCTGTCTATCTTTCTACCTGCCTATCTGTTTATCTTTATATCTATCTATATGTCTATATGTCTATCTGTCTATATGACTATCTATCTATCTGTCTATTTATCTATTTGTCTATTTGTCTATCTGTCTACCTATCTATCTATCTGTCTATCTATCTATCTATCTGTATATCTATATATCAGTCTATATGTCGATCTTTGTAATTGTCTATCTGTATATTTGTCTATCTGTCTATCTATTTATCTATCTAATTGTCTTTCTATCTATCTATTATTATGATCTATCTATCTATCTATCTATTTATCAGTTTATCTATTTATCTATTTACATAAATATCTGTTTGTCTATCTATCTATCTTACTACAAAAAAATTCCAAAACACCTAGTGAAAATTCCCAAGCTAAGGTTTTTCCGTCGCTAAAGTGGATATAACGATGGATTAATGAAAAAATCTTTCCCAATCTAAAGTGTTTATCACAAAAATTAATGAGTAAATATATTCCCTAGCAAAATAATATAGAAAAAATTCCCTTTTTAAATTAGCGTGAAAAAATTTCCTAACTAAAATAGCAAGGAAAATTTTCCTATCTATCCAAAATTATTTTCACATTTTTAATTTTTACATAAAATTTAATTATAGATTTATAAATTTTTATATAAAATTTAATAAAAACATAAACTAAAAATGATAATTTATAATTAACAAAAATTAAAATAAGTTAATAAATTATTCTGATACAATATTTTACATAGTTAAAATAAAAACATAACAAAAATTTATTACATCTTATTTATCAATATATCTAACTACAGTGCATAAAGTATAATCAATCCATGAAATTAATCTTGTTTCCACTCCACCAGCCTCTTCGGTCACCAACTTTATATTGCAACAAAGCTGTCCTAGTCGCGGTGCATCATGTCTAGTAAAAAATCCCTTCACTTCTAAAAGCTTCATATGGGGAACATTTCGGTACCATGTCTGTACGAAATTTAAACCAGTCAATCAAATCATAAAAAATAAATAAAGTTATGTTTAGATAAATATATTATACTACAGTATATATGTACATATATACTATAATGTAGTAAAGCTTAGAAAAGCTCAGGTAAAATGATGCTTTGAGGTATTGTAGATAAAATGATGCTCAGGTAAAAGGATTGAATATATACCATTATAAATTTTATATCATATTTTCCATTATAATTTTTATAGCTTTACACAAAACAAGCTGGATATCTAAATTGAGAAATATACAGTTGGAAGATAAGAAATATAAACCAACCTCGGAGTTTATACTCTTCACGATGATGACAGATGAAGATGATGGACAATATTGGTAGACGATGATTGAGGATGCCAATGACAAAAATGGTGATGAACGATGATGGCAGTGAATGATGGTGGATGGTGAATTCGCCCTACACCATTACTATTATCGAATGGATGCTCTCGACGGGGAGGGGGGGGGGGGGTGCAAACATTGGATTTTCATTTTTTAATGTATTTCACCCAATAGAGGAATGGGGTGCACTTGTGAAAGTATTGAATTTATACCATTATTAATTTTATATCATATTTTCTATTATGTTTCGAATCTATTTCAAAATTTTATATAAAAGATTATATATTTACCTATTTATGTATTTATGTATTTTTGCATTTAGCTATATGTGTATTTATATATTTTTGTATTTATATATTTATATATTAATATATTTTGAAATTTATATGTTTATATATATATATAAATATGTATACACACACACACATATATTAAATATGTACATATATTCACATATTTACATATTTACATATTTACATATTTACATATTTACATATTTACATTTTACATATTTACATATTTACATATTTACATATTTACATTTTTACATTTTTATATATTTAAATATTTACATATTTATATTTTTACTTATTTACATTTTTACATATATACATTTTTACATTTTTACATATATACATATAGACATATTTACAAATTTACATATTTAAATATTCACATATTTATGTATTTACATATTTAGATATTTAGATATTTAGATATTTACTTATTTACATATTTAAATATTTATATATAAATCTTTAAATATCAATTTATTTTCATTTAGAAAATATGAAAAAATTGAATTTTTTTTATAATTCAAAATTTTTTAATTTTTTAGAAATTATTTTTATAAAAGATTCCTATAAGCATAAAATAGTTTGTTTACTTAAAATAATATAAAAATTTACATGTTTATTCATTAATTCAGATATTTTCAAAAATTTTTTTATTTAATCATATAATTATTTATTTTAGCTTTTTATTAGTAGTAATTGTTATGTAAGTTCATATATTAATTAAAATATCTTTAAAAATATTATAATAATATAATTAATTATTTACTATTTTTAATACAAATATTTAAATATCATAATTAAATATTTCAGAAAAATATTTTGTATAAATTTTTAAATATTTCATAATCATAAAAATATTTATTTTAGTCTTTATTAATATAAATTTTTATTCATATTTATATATTTTTGAAATTATTTATTTATAATAACCTATTTTTATAATTATACGAGTAGAATGTGTCTTTCAAGGATCGCTCATATAAAGACTATGGCATACGTACCATTAATATACAAAATAAATAAAATATTAAAACAAATAATATAAAAAATTATATCATTAAAGATTAGTGATGAAAATTATCCCCAGCCCAAATAGCTAGGGAAAAATCCCTAGCTAAATGAATATATTTTGTGAAAAACAATGTTTAAGGAATAATCGCTTGTAATAAAATATAAAATATTAAAAATAATTTCAGATAATTTTTTAGAGACGGATTTTGTCTCGATCTAATTAGCTAGGGTTATTCTATCGTTAAATTGCCTACTTTTCTTTACATGGAATTTTCAAAATTATTAGCGACATAATATTACCAATCTAACATTTTTGTCGCTAATCCATCGCTTAATCAGTCACAAAATTCCCCACTTTTCTTTGCATGGAAATCTATGAAAATATTAGCGACAAAATATTTTCAATCAAACATTTCCGTCACTAATCCATGGAAAAATTTTAATTTTGTGTGGGGTCAAAAATCTCTTGTTATTCCATAGATAATTCATTGCTAATTAGCTAAGGATTTTATCCCTAACTAAATATCTCTAGCTAAATTGACATTTTTTTATAGTGTCTATCTACTTGTTTATTTGTTTATTAATCTATCTATCTATCATTATGTCTGTCTATCTATGAGTCTGTCTATCTATCTGTATGTGTGACTTTGTGTATGTGTTTCTATCTATTTGTTTGTATGTATGTATGTCTGTCTATTTGTGTGTCTAAATATTTATCTATCTATCTTTCTTTCTGTCTGTCTGTGTGTTTGTATGTATGTATGTATATTTGTCTCTTTGTTTGTGTACCTATGTGTCTATCTATTTTTCTGTCTATTTGCATGTCTATTTGTCTATAAATTAATCAATATATCTATCTATCTAGATATTTATCTATCTATCTATCTAGCTATCTATCTATAGATATATCTATCTATCTATCTAACTTATCTAACTATTTATCTATCTAATAATCTACAAATTTGGATATCTATCTATCAGTCTATGTGTCTATTTTTCTATCTGGCTATCTAGCTATTTATTTATCTATCTATTTATCTATCTCTCTCTATCTGATCTGTCTATCTATCTATCTGTAAATAAATTTATCTATCTATTTGTCAATCTATGTTTATTCTATCTATCTATATATATATATATCTATCTACCTTTCTATCTATCTATCTATATATCTATCTGTATATATCTATCTGTATATATATATATCTATATATATATATATATATATATATATATATATATATATATATATATCTATCTATCTACCTTTCTTTCTATCTATCTATCTGTCTATGTGTCTATCTATCTATATGTTTATTTGTTTTCTATCTATCTATCTATCCATGTGTCTATTAATTTATCAGTCTATCTATCCATCTAAATATCTGTCTGTCTGTCTATCACTCAATCTATCTATTTTTCTATCTGTATATTTTTCTATTTTTTTATCTATCTATATGTATATTTGTTTATCTGTCTATCTATCTATATGTTGATCTTTTTATAAGTATATCTGTCTATCTATCAATCTGTTTATCTGTTTATCTGTCGGTCTATCTATCTATTTATCTATCTATTTGTCTTTTTATCTATCTGTCTATCTTTTTATCTATCTATCTATCTATTTATCTATCTATGTGTTTATATAAATATATATATTTGTTATATGTTCTTTTTGTCAATTTGTTTATCTTTCTATCTGTCTATCTGTCTGTCTCTCTATCTATCTTTTGTTTATCGATTTATCTTTTTATCTATCTACTAGTATATATGTCTAGATATCTATTTGTATATTTGTCTATCTATCTATCTTTCTTTCTAAATGTCTTTCATTCTACGTTTATCCTCTATCTGCCTATCTATCTATCTATATGTTTGTATGTCTATTTATATATCTATTTATGTGTCTATGTCTTTGTCTATTTGTCTGTCTGTTTATTTGTCTATGTGTCTATTTATGTGTCTGTCTGTCTATCTGTGTGTCTGTCTATGTGTGTGTGTGTGTGTGTGTTTGTCTATGTGTCTAACTTTCTGACTTTCTATCTTATGTGTGTGTGTGTGTGTGTGTGTGTGTGTGTGTATGTCTGTCTATGTGTGTGTCTGTCTGACTGTCTATATATCTATGTGTCTCTCTGTCTATGTGTATGTGTGTCTATCAATCTGTTAGTCTATATGTCAATATGCCTATCTCTCTATCTGACAATCTATCTATTTGTATATTTGTATATCTGGCTAAATACTTATCTATCTATCTGTCTAATCAGATTATATTATTCTATCTATCTATCTATTTGTCAATCTATGAAATTGTCGATATGTCTATCTATCTATCTGTCTATATTTCAATATGTTTTTCTGTCAATCTATCAATATGACAATCTGTCTATCTATTTATATGTGTATCTGTCTATCTATCTATATATCTAATTATCTATTTATATGTCCATCTATTTATCAATCGTTTATATATCTATCTGTCTATCTAAATATTTTTATATCTGTATATGTATCTATTAGTGTATCTATCTATTATTTGCCTGTCTGTCATGTATTTGTATTTATATGTCTGTTTGACTCTTTGTTTGTGTACCTATGTGTCTTTGTATCTTTCTAACTATTTGTATGTCCTATTTGTCTATAAAATTAAAACCATCTCAATATCTATCTATCTATTTATCTAGCAGCAGATATATATATATATATAATATATATATATATATATCTATCTATTCTATCTTATCATTATCTATCTATATCATTCTACTTATCTGGCTTTTTATCTGTATATATATCTATATATCTATTTATGGTGTCTATTTGCCTATCAGGATTTCTAGCTATGAATTTATCTATCTATTTATCTCTGTAACTATCTTTCTATCTACACTATCTATTTCTCAATCTGTAAATAGATTTATCAGCTTATTGTCTCATCTATGCATATTTTATCTATCTATATATATATATCTATGTGTCTACGTCTATTTGTATATATCTATCTATCTTTATCTCTATATGTCTAATCTGACAATATGACTATCTATCTATATTTATCTATCTATCTGTCTGTCTATGT